>VDFB02251853.1:0-101131 GCA_007258455.2 Sequoia sempervirens
TTTCTTTTGCCATTATGAAGTAAATGTTGTTCAAAATTAAAATTTAGTGTTCTTCAAAAATTAAGCGTAAGTGTTGTACAAAATTAAGCATAAGTGTTGTTACAAAATTTAGCATAAGTGTTGTTAAAAAATTAGGCATAATAGGTTGATTAAATTAGGCAATAAAAGGTATGATGTTAAAAAATTGAGCAAAGCAGGCTACTATAAATCTACCCAATAGAAGCTACATTGTGGTCTAATATTTATGTATCATAGGTTCATTTTAATTAGATGAAGTAATGTGAACCTTGTGTAAAATCTAGCATGAGATTGTTGTAAATAGGTCATGTAGTATGCAAGCTACTACTATATTTAAAGGAGTAGTGACTCTAAGAAGGTAAGAGATGTAAGTCAATAGTGGCTATGAATCCATTCATGATTATTTGTAACTCCTATAGCATCCATAAATGAATCCATAACCAACATTTAAAGTGTGAATTATTTTATGTAGAATAAAATGAATACATGGATAATTAAGCTACACTCTATTGGGACACACTTGTAGGCACCTAAAATTGACCACTTGTGTTTGGTCAATTTTATCTCGTCATTTCACCTAATCCACTTCTATCCACTTTAATTAAATAAATATTGTAATTATTTAAATAATTTTATCAATTTACCCCCAATTCTTCTAAGGTCCTAAAGTAATTAATTGATTTGATTACTTACATTACCTTTATCCCCTTTTCCTCTCTAAATTAAATAAATATTCATATTTATTTAATCACTTAATCCCCTTTTTCTCTCACCTCTTGTCACATCCTCCATCATTTTCTATTATCTCATAATCCTAATCCATATCCTAATCACGTGCACATACTTAATCATGGATTAAGAGGTCAAATCCTCCAACTTTTCCCACTTATCATCTAATCATTCACTCTTAATTCTAATCTTCACCTAACCTATCCCCTAATCACTTACACATTCCTAATCCCAAGATTAGGAAAGGGCTTATCCATTTCCATTTATTTCCTATCCCTCACACACCCTCATTAAATTTTCCCATTTTAGGAATTTAGACCCCATGTACTTTAGGCACATGGGTCTTTCTTCCAAAAGTACCCAAAAGAAATTTAAATTTCTTTTATTCCCCTCCTTGTCCTACATTGGGAATGTAGGACAAGAAATTCCTTTATGACCTTGATCCTCCCACATCCACATGGTACCTTTTGAGGTACAATCTCCCTATGAAACTGCCACATGGTAACACTTGTCACCATCCTAGGGCTTGAGAGATCACCTACCCCACATCTCGTCTCATGATGCCACTTGGAATCATCTTGTGAGTTGAGATGCCTTAACCATCCCTAGCCATTAATCTTCTCACAACTAATCTCAACCCTTCATTCATCTCATCATGCTCCATATGTTAAAACATTTAGTCAGTTTTCATCGTCTTATAATCCTAGATCTTTGAGAAATTTGATAATGTTATCCTGCTAAAATTTCATTAAGCACACATCAAATTCAATTGAATTGGGGAAATCTATGCATCAAGGGCTTCATCATACTTGGTTTTCATCAAATTCCTTGAAGGTTTGATCTCTCTTATGCCTTAATCTTGATTATTGCTTAGTTCTTTGTGTTTGTTGGGTTTTTATTGTATTTTATTTCATTTTAGACACAAATTTCCTTGCAAACATTCTAGCACACCTGATGGGACCCATGTCATGAGTCTACTAACAAAATTTTGTAGTTTTCTTGGAAGTTTCATCTACAGGATTTTATATAGGGGCGATTGCGTTCCCAGACAAGCGGATCCGCTTTGTAAACATGTAACTCTACTCTTATAGAGGCGATTCCAATTTGACTCTTCAACACCCAGGCACCCTTCTCAGAGAACAAGTAGATCTGTATATGCAAAGGAAAATCCTCTCCAGAAAGGTGGATACATTCACATAGGGGCGATAGTGCTCCTAACCAAATCTACTCAAGAAAGGTAGATACACCTGCATAGGGGTGATTTTGCACTTAGGAAGACCTACATTAGATAGGTGGGTCTGCTCTAAATAGGAGACTCCACTCACATAGAGGTAGCCCTGCACATGATCAAACCTACTTCTAAATAGGCGATCCTCCTCTAGAAGGGCAGCTATTCCTTGTACTCAGGTGGATCTGTAGGTAAATTGAATGCAAATAATTTGCTAATTTATTATCCATTTCTTACGTATTCATTATTAATATTCTAAATCATTATCGTGCCTATGATCTCGCTAACACTTCTTTGTAGCCTCGCATAGTCCAAGACCGGTGTATGAAATTACTAATGCATTTCTTACAGGATCTCATCAAAGACTTAGATTTTACCACTCATCTAGGCACATTTCAAGTTCATTAAAGGCTCAATTAATGTTTTGTGCCATATTTGGGGTCTCTTGTTGATGTATTCTCTCCCCTTACCCTGTTTGGTGAGCCCGAGGATCAGAAATCACAAGCTGATATAAATCTTGTTGTGTTTACATAAGGGTGCTAATTTGCGCACATGCTCTCTCCTTGTGCCACATGTGTGAGCTTGGAGACTAGAAACACCTAGCATTTCCTTCCCTTTAGGAGGTCTACTTAGGGATTTCATCACCCCAAGGGATGAAATCAACCACATGGATTGGTGAGGTTTATAAAGGGGGAGAACAAAAATTGTACCCCAATCTAGTCATGTTGTGTTTAGCGAAGCTCTGATACTTAGGTGATTCTGAGTTGGGAGTGCGGGGTTGGTTTTAACAACTTGAATGATGTTCCTGACCCATGCTTGTGATGGGCTAGTGTTCACATATGTGGCTTATGTACCCTCCTGGTATTTAGAGGATGCACTATATCACCTTATATCAACCTAGTTTAAGACCTTTCGAGTGTTGCCTAACATAGTGTAGGGTACAATATCATACCTAAATTCACTCACTATGTATATCCCTTAGTAGAGATAGGAGCTCTTTGGGAAAGGTTTCAATACCTCCAAAAAAATGGAAAAGGCGATCCCTTGTGCCATTGGATCCCTATCTATCTAATCTTGACCGAGAGGTGCCTCACACTAAACTTGAGATATTAGCCTTTGGGTTGGTGGGCCTACATTAGGTTTTCACTCCTAATTGATTAATCTAGGTTTTGTGCAATTTGGTGTGTCTTCTTGTGATTACTAGTGTGTTCCTCTCAGTCCATCCCATTCATGTCATTTGTTTTTTTTCCTGATCTTTTCCATTTGGTAATTATCCCTAGATAGGTGACTCCACCATGTTCTTGAGCGAATCTATCTCTAAATGGGTGGACCTGCTCTATTCATGAGCGATCCCTCTCTTTAGGTCCTAGTCCATTATCCTTGGGTGATTTTTCCCTATCTATAGGTGGTTCCATTATTCTTAGGTAGATCCATTAATTCCCCATCAAAACCTTGTTAGACAAATCCACTATGTACTTGGGTGATCCTATAACCCTTGGGTAGATCCATTTTTACATAGATGATTTCATTGATAGCCAATCTTGTGTTTCTTAGGCAAATCCATTTTAAATGGGTGGGTCTACTCTATCCTTAGGTGATTCTATTCTTGGGCGAATATGCTCTATTCTTGGGTGGAATCAATAATCCTTAACAATTCTTGTTGGGCGGATATGTTGTGGACAAGGGTAGACTCATGGGGCCTTTAATAATCCTTCTTGGGAAGATTCACTTTATTCTTGGATGATCCTATAGATAGGAAATTGTGCTCCATCCTTAGGTGATTTAATTCTTGGGTGGATTTGCACTGTTCTTGGGTAGACCTATTCCCCATACAAAATCCAGAGAGAAAATCCTCTTAACAAGAGATATTCCTAGTTTTCCTAACCCAATCCTGTAATCAATTTTTTTTTGCATCCTTACATCACTCATACCGGTCTTTCTTGTCACACTTCCCCTTTTGAATTTTATCAAATCATCACTCTATTGACACAAGGACATCCCTAAATGCATATCATTGGTATCCTCATCATTTTACATCAAACTATAGCCTCCTAGCACTTGTTTGAGAACTTTGAAACATTAATCCAATCAATCCTCATCATTGCTACACTTTCTTAGGAACATTTCCTATCCTAAGTTAGTAATCCTCATCGACTGAATCATCTTGCCTTTATTGAGAGGTATAGTTTTTGTTGAAATCAACCATGCTTGAGCACTTTTCCCATCTCAAGTACAAAACCATTCATCTCAATCCTCTGTGCTCTAGAACGTAGTCTATTTCAAGTATCAATCAAATCATCACCAACCTAAGTTCTCAAGTCAAATCAAAGTTTTAGATCGATCATCTAATCAATCATCTTATCACTCTTGTTTAGTCATGTCCTTGGGTTTAGATTCATCATCATCCTTCAATCCAACCACCTTCACATCTTTCATTCACATCACCACACGGTTACAACTCAAGAATCTCATGGAACAACAACAACAAAAATTCCATTAATTGCCTTACTCCATTACCCACCTAACAATGGAGGATCCCAACAAACTAACATGCAAGGTGAACCATTGAATCCCCATTACCCCCATGACCTTATATCTATTGAAGAAGAAATGAAATTTCCTAACCCAATCTCTCTCCTAGTATTTAGGAGTACTATAACAATTCGACCAATGCAAGGAATGACTGATTGCCTTATAAATATGCATTTCGAAGCCATACTCACTAAAATACTCATGTAAGGCACTAAGCCTCCACCAAGGATTGATGTGACACAATATCTAGGAATAATTAGACCATCAACCCCTCAAGCTCCTCCTAAAAACTCATGGAATATACCAGATTTTGGGAATGATGTAGTGATATAGGTTCCTCCCTCTCCCCTCTACATTCCTACATTAGGATCTAGATTAGGCCTTAGTCCTATTCATGGACTTGATCCTACATATTCCACACAGTTCTAGAGTCTAATACCTCAAAAAATCTAAAATCCCACATCACAAACTGTATCGATTCATCCCCTATCTCAAGGGAATATGATTTCTCCCATCAATAATCCATTAAAATATACATCCTATTATGTTCCTCTTGTACTAGTTCAACCACTATATCATACTTCTCATTATCTAGTTCTTTCTTCCTCCCATATTTCATCTCTTGATAATCATCCACCACAATCTTATCCTAGTCCTCCACTTCATATTTTTCTCCATGATATCATCAATACCCTACATTAGCACCTCCTATAGATCCTCCCACCCAACAGGATCCATATCATTATCACCCTTTTGTGACTCCACGTCATAGACAACCTCCTTATACCTCATAGTATCATACATATCAATCATATCCATATCAACCACCTCAAAACTCATCATAGTAATCTCAAAAACCACCACAATAATATGCTAATCCTCAAATACCTCAAACCTACCCACTCCAATATTCATCACATTCCTATTCCTCTCAACCACCTCATCAACCACCAAATGCACCTCACAACTATCAATCTTACCTATCACAACCCCCTTCGCAATCCTATGGGAATGCACTCCAACATCCCTCTAATTACCAATCCCAACCACCTTCATATTCTAGTCCTCCACAACAACAATCAAATCATAATCAATTTCAACAATACATTTATCCATCTCAATCATCCAAACAACCACCATATTTCAAAACTCAACAAAAACCACCCCACATGAACCCACCTCTATGTCAATCCCATAATATTCTACCTCCCCATAATCCATACATCAATCAACCTAATCCTAATTTGGTAGCTCCTTCATCTACAACACCTAATTGAGAACGGGAGGACATGAAAGCTGCACTCAAAGACTTACAAGAATGAAATACTAAGAAGTCCTTTAAATTTGATTATACTATCACCACCACACCTTTTCCAAAGCATTTTGAAATCCCAAAATTTGATAAATATAAAGGGTAAGGTAACCCTCATGATCATGTTAAGGAATTTTATATGACTTGTAACTACCTCCTCCGTTTGTTCCCTCAGAGCTTAGGTGGAAAAGCACTAGAGTGGTTCTTGCACCTTCCTCAAGGTTCTATTTCTACCTTCGTAGATTTATCCAAAAACATTTGTGGAACATTTATCCCATAATCTTGAACATGAGGTCAACATGATTGATATATATGAGCTAATAAACAACATACTTGAGAAATTTTCACAAGCTATTTGCAAAGGTGGAGAGCCCAAGCTATCCGTCTCTCATGCCACTTACCCAACAAGCAATTGGTCAATATCTTTATTGAAAATTTACACACAAAAATGAATTTTCATTTGTACATTCATTGTGCTTCCACATTTGATGGGATCATTGAGAAAGGTGTCACCATTGAGAAGACACTTATTGCTAAGTGTTTAGTTAAAATCTATAAGGAAAACAATGTTAAACCCTCTAATGATAAAATCTCATTTTTGGAACAAAATCAAGAATGCTATCAATGATGGTGCGACTAATAAAAATCATATCTAGGTGGTTGATACATCTCAATCCAATCAAAATGCACCCACCTCATCTTCAAAAAGTTCAATATATGATCCCTAAGGAACACCCAGACCTCCCAATCAAGGTAATGCTAAATGCTCTTACACTCCTTTGGGAGAACCACTTTATGTGGTGTTTCCTAAGCTAGTCCAAGATAATGTGGTCACGCAACCTTTTGATGACACTAAACCAAAGCCTAATTAGTATAAGGAAAACATGTATTTTGACTATCACAGGATTAAGGGACACTCCACTAATAAATACATGAGGCCCAAGAATTATGTCCAAAACCTCATTGATAGAGGTGACTTTACCATTGAAGGGAACCAATCCACATCATCTAATGCTCAACTAAAAATATATCAAAACACTTTTCCAAACCACTCTTAATAAGCTAGCACATCCAATGCTAATGTTGGTTCATGAAACTATAGTCAAACCAATCAACCAATAATGTTGATTATACCAAGGTCCCCTGTAATTATGACAATGTGGTTGGTTGTATTATACAAGTTGATCCATGTGTGTCTATGATTAAAGTGAAAGAAAAAGAACCTCAGTGCACAGTCACTACTCGGTGAGGTTACATTACCATCCCAGGACCATCCAATGCATCCCAACAATCTTCAGTGAGTTCACAATATAATATTTTGGATCATCTTGGTAAAAATTGTACACAAATATCCATTATAGACTTGTTGAAGTCTTCCAATATCCACCAAGAGATCCTCACCAAGGCATTGTAAAATACCTGTGTTCCTACTGACATTGATCCCATGTAATTCCAAGCATTGGTAGGAAACCTTTCACCCTTATCAGTTGGGCTTTAGTCGAAACAACATGCCTCCAATTGACCCAATCCATAATCGCCCCCTGCACATCGAAGTCCTCATTTCCAAGCACAAAGTAAAGATGCTCCTATTAGATAATGGTTCTACCCTTAATTTGTGTACAGTAAAATTCATAAGGGTAAGTACACAAAGATGAGGGGCCAAAAAGGGGTCTTAAGTAGCCACTTTTTTTTTTAAATTAGGAAATACTAAACTTGGATGGGAAGTTGAGGATAGTTACACTCAAAACTTTAAGAAGCAACAAAAACAAGGACCATAACTTGCTCTGAGTTTTCTTTCTAAACTACTAATTTTATTTGAAAATGGTAGAGACTAAGGGGTTCAAACAAATTATCTGGGTCAAATAGGAGGAAAATGGGCGAGCGGGAAAGAGGATTTGAATTTTCTGGGCGGCAACATGATTCTTGTTTGAAGGTTGCTGGACTTGGGCCAGGGGATGGCCTTTCTAGGGATGTGACATGAGAGAATGCAGACGATAAGCATGAGGGAGCAGTGTTTGAGGACTGGGGCCTAAAGAAAGGCAGGGACCCAGGTGGAAAGGTGGCATCTGAAGGTAAGTTTTTCCCTAACTCTTCTTCGAAGGATGGGGTTTGTGGGTCCAGGTGCGTTAGAAACCAGGTTGCGAACAATACTTTGCGGGATCATTCAGGGGATGATCCAAAGAAGAAGTGGGTTTCACTATTTGGAACCAAGCCGGTGGGAAAGTCCATTTTTCCTTTGGTAAGAAATATTTTGTCCCCTGTGAGTGGGAAGTTTGCTATTCTTGTTCCTGATCCAGTAATTGACCATAATGTTTCTCTAATGGACTCATCGCTGGTTGGTAAATTTATGGGTCCCTGACCAAAGATTGAGGTTGTTAGGGACTTTGTTAAGAAGAGATGGAGAATCAAAGGTCAAGTAGAGGTTATGAATCTACCTAAAGGTTCTTTATCATTTGCTTTCTCTTGCAAAGAGGATAAATTGGCAGTTGTGTGTGGTGGTCCTTGGGTCATTGGAAAGTCATCTTTGGCTATTAACAAGTGATCCCCAAAAATGGATTTCTCAGATGCTTCTTTTGAGGCAGTGCCTGTTTGGGTGCGCTTACCTGGGTTACCACTAGAGTTTTGGAATGAGGATCTTTTTAGGGGTATTACTAGCTCCTTTGGGGAGCTTCTATCCATAGACGCTATGACTTCATCGAGAAAGAAGCTAGTTTTTGCTAGAATCTGTGTGGGGATTACCCAGTCCTCGGACCTACCTTCGTCGATTGAAATAGTGTCAAAACTAGGAAAATGGACTCAATATGTTGAGTTTGAGACTCTTCCTTTTGTGTGCTTTACCTATAAAAAAGCTGGGCATTGGGCGATGAAATGTCCAAAAAAATGCCTAAACCTAACGGTAAGGTGGTTTCTAAGGAGACCAAGATGTGGAAGGCCAAAATGGTGGAGAAGCCTCAGGAGGAGGAGAATAGAGGAGACATCATTGTGGAAGGTCAAAAACTTAGTGGGGAGTGTATCCCCGGCCTGGGAGATAAAAAAGTTAAGGAATTGTGCAAAGGTAATGATAATCTTGTGACTTCTAAAAGAGAGGTTAATGACCCTAATAGAGCAGTTGTAGACTCGAGAACAAGGGATTCCAGGGGGAGGAGGAAAAAGTAGGAGGGAGTGCTATAAAGTAGAATGAGAGTTTCAACGTAGTTCCAGACTCAGTGGCTAATAGTTTGGAGGAAACTTCCCATTCTGACCAGAGTAAGGCAAGGGAGATGGAGGATTCTATGAAGTCTAGGGAGAATATTTCTCATTCTTCTAGTCAGGGTGGGTCTCAAAGTTCTTTGGAGATTGTGAAATCCACATTTGGGAACTCTGTTGAATCTTCTAGGGAGGGGACTAATGTTGGCTATTCTCTACTGAATAGAGCTACTGTAGCAGATGGCATTATGAATGGGAAAATTTTTATGGGTCTAGAGGACCTAGATCTTGAAGAGGAGAGCCTATACACCAAAGTTGAGAAGAAGAGCAAAAAAGGGAACAATACAGTGGGGGTTTCTACAAGAAACAGATCAAAAGCGAATGTGGGAGTTCAGAGAGGTTCAAGTAGAAAATCAAAAAAATGGAATAGAGAATAGGAATGCTTTAAAAACATTGCAAATGGAACTCAAAAAACCATCCTGGATTTATGCAGAACCCCTATCAAAAAAATGAAGTTTATGTCATGGAATATTCAGGGACTAAACAGTTCCCATAAATAATAAATTTTGTACAATTTTGCTAGGGACCATAAGCCTAATATCTTAATTATTAAGGAGTCCAAGATGCCCAAAGAACGGGTGGAGAAGATTAATATTTTCAAGAATGGTGGTGTGCAGGGCAGGAGTTCGGATGGGGCCTCTGGGGGTTTAGTGACTTTTTGGAATCGGGATCACCTTCAAGGTACTTCGATTTTGGAAGATGCCAATAATGTGGCTACTAGATTTAAGTATATCCGAGATGATTTCAGTTGGATTTTGTCTAATATCTATGCGCCCAATAGTAAATCTGCTAGAAGGAGTTTTTGGAAAAGACTCGAGTCTTTTAGATCTTGTTTTTCGTACAAGAACTAGATTATCATGGGGGATTTTAACACACCTTTGCTATCATCAGAAAAATTTGGGGGATCTCAGATATAGTTGGATAGTAAGATGGATATGATGGACTTTATCAATTCTCAATGTTTGCATGATGTGGACATCAAGGGGGTTACCTATACCTGTTCTAACAGGAGGGCTAGGAATGATCTTATCCAAGTTCAGCTTGACAGGGCCTTAATTTTGGATAATTGGTTGAAGGATTACTTTTTATCTTTAAATTCTCTTTCTAGAATTGGTTCAGACCATTTCCCTATAAATTTTGTGGTTGACTCTGTGTCAGGTAAGAGAAATTTCCCTTTTAGATTTGAAAAAATGTGGCTGTCTCATCCTAATATTTTTAATTGCATTCAAGAGTGGTGGAATATAAATGTTAGTGGGACTGCTATGTTTAGAGTTGCTAAGAAGCTTAGTGAGGTCAAAACCAAGGTTAGGACTTGGAACAAGGAAGTTTTTGGGGATATTTTTGAGTCTAAGGATGCCATTTAGCAGGATTTAAAGGACATTTAGGACTAAATTCAGAAAGAAGGTTATGTGGGAGATTCCCTTTCTAAGGAAAATGAAATTCTTTCGAAATACCATGATATTATCTCAAAAGAAGAGGATTACTGGAAACGGAGATCTAGATCAGTGTGGTTTTCAGTTGGGGATAAGAATGCAAGGTTTTTCCATTTGACCACTATGAAACATAGGGCCTCCAATTGTTTAGCCTATATTATGAAGAATGGGGTTAAAATTGAGAAGGAGGAAGAGATCAGGAGTGATCCTATTCAGTTCTTTGCCAACCTTCTTTCTTCGAAAGAGGGGTTGGATGTGAGTGCTCAATAAACTCTTATTGAGGCTATTCCTAATATTTTGAATGAGCATCAAAATAGATTCTTGACGGCTATCCCTTCACAGGAAGAGGTAAGGAAGGTAGTTTTTTCTTTTGAAGGGAACAAGGCCCTTGGCCCAGATAGGTTCCCTATGTTCTTGTTCCAAGTCTTCTGGGAAATTGTGACTGATGATGTGATCAATGCTGTTAAGGAGTTTTTTGGAGCTAGGAAATTGTTGAAAGAGCTTAATGCCACTTTTATTGTTCTCATTCCTAAATTCCCATGTGCTGATGCTTTTGAGTCTTTCCACCCAATTAGCTTATGCAACTCTTTCTACAAAATTATTTCTAAAGTGATTACCTCTAGGCTTCTTGAGATTTTTCCGTTGTTGATTTCTCCCTACCAGAGTGGTTTTGTTCTGGGCAGATAGATTTTGGACTCTATTATTATAGTCCATGGGAATATCCACTCTCTAGAAGCTTAAAAAAAATAAGGCTTTTTTCTCAAGCTGGATATGGCTAAGGCCTATGATAGGGTGGACTGGGATTTTCAGATCAAAGTCTTAAAAGTTTTTGGGTTCTCTGAAAGATTTTTGCAAATGATACGGGAATTGATTTCTACCACCAGTACTTCAGTGATCATCATTGGCTCTCCTTCCCATTTTTTTAAGGTGTCGAGAGGAGTTAGACAAGGGGATCCTGTGTCTCCTATTCTCTTTACCCTTATGGAAGAAAGTCTGGGAAGGATTTTGCATAAAAAAGTGATGGAAGGCAGTCTAAAAGGGTTAAAACCATCTTCAGAAAACCTGGTTTGTTGGCATCAATAGTTTGTGGATGACACGATGCTTATGGGAAGTTCTACTATTGGTGAAACCAGAGCAATAAAGAGATGTCTTGTCCTTTATGAAGAAGGATAAAGGAAAAAAATTAATAGGGCTAAAAGTTCTCTCTATTTTTTCAATACCCTTGAGCACAAACAGAGGAAGATAGCAAACATCTTATGCTGCAGAGTTAATTATCTTCCTTCCACTTACTTGGGTCTTCATTTAGGGTCCAAACCTCTGGATTCGTTATGGATTTGTCTTGTGGATAGGTTTAACCAAAAGTTGGCTAGCTGGAAAGGGGCCCTCTTGAGTCAAGCTGGTAAAGTTCTGTTACTTAAGGCTTCTCTTCAAAATTTGCTTGTTTATGCCCTTAGTTTATTTAAGATTCCTGCCAAGTTTGCTAAGATCATTGAAAAGATCCAGAAACATTTCCTTTGGTTGGGGGTTGAGGAGAAGAAGAGGATTCCATTGGTTTCTTGGGAGAATGTGTGTAGACCTAAGAAGTTTGGGGGTCTTGGCTTGGGGAACATTAGAGTGTTTAACAAAGCCCTTCTAGCGTAGCAGGTTTGGAGAATTTTTGCAGACACTCATGAATGGAATACTATCTGGAACAATAAATATTTGTGGGGGTATTTATGGGGGATTGAATCTTTTAAATATTTTCTCATTTCTCAGAATCTCCTTATTAGTTCTTCCCTCTGGAACAACACCATTAAGGCTAGGGACCTTGCTGGTAAAGAGACTTGTTGGAAACTGGGAGATTGCAAGAAAATCTGGTTCTGGGAAGACCAGTGGATTGGTAATGATCACCTGTGTAATTTCCTGACCTTTGGGAATCATACGGAGGACTGTAAATCTAGGTTTGGATTTTTGGTCGGGGATTACTAGAGGAATAATCAGTGGGTTGATATTTCCTCAATTAGTTTGGATCTCTAGCCTTTGCAAGCTCTTCTTAATTCGGTCAGGCTCAGTTCGCAAGTTCGGGGGGACTCTTTGGTTTGGAAGTTTTCCTCCTTAGGGATCTAATTTGTCTCTTCTATGGTGGCTTCTTGTTATTATAGCCTCCATTACCCTACTTGGGCTAAGGTGTGGGTGCACAACCTTACTCTAAAAGTCAATATGTTTGCTTGGATTTTCTTTCAGAACAAACTGTTGACTAATGATAATCTTTGTAAGCGGGGTTTCTCCTTTCCTAATAGGTGTTACTTGTGTTGTGTGGAGGCAGAGACTTCCTCACATATTTTTCTCCTTTGTCACTTTGTTCATGCTATATGGTGTAGGATTCTGCAAATGTGGGATCTCAGTTGGGTTTTTCCTGGAACTATCTTGGATTTTTACAATCAGTGGAAGTTCCCTTCAAATAATCAAGTGCTAAATCTGATTTGGAACTATATCTTCCCTCACCTTGCTTGGGATTTTTGGAAAGAACATAATAACAAAATTTTCAAGGATGTGGCTCTTTTAGAGGAGTGGTCTTTGGCAAGATTATAAGAGCTGTGGGTGAAAAATTTAACTTGCTCAATAACAAGAACAAAGGTAAAGGTAAGGTTAGCTTTCAAGAGTATGAGACCAGAGTGTCGGAAGCTTGGAAGATTAATGTGGACATTTCCAAATTTTCCAAGCTAACCATGGGACCTAGGGAAGGCATCTTTTGGAGTCTCCCTCCTCCTGGCTGGGTTAAAATCAATTTTGATGGCACGACCAAGGGAAATCCTGGGCCAGCTAGGAGTGGAGGTGTGATAAGGGATGAGAATGGTTGCTATATTGTGGCTGTGGTGCAACCCTTAGGCACTTAGACCAACCATGTGGCCGAAGCTACTAGAGTGTTTCAGGTCTTGAAGTTGGCTAGCCAATTGAATTTCAAAAATGTTTGGATTGAAGGGGATTCAAATAATATAATTCAATGCTAAAAAGGCCTTCAGAAACCATCATGGTCTATAGAGAATTGGATAGACCTTTCAAAGGAAATTATTTATAATTTTGAGAAAAGTTATATCTCACATAATTTTAGGGAAATAAATACGGTGGTGGAATTTTTTCCAACAAGGGAGTTAAAGCTAAGGAAAAGATGAGGTGGCAGGGGTATGATGAGTTGGAGGCTGATGTCAAGGCCTTAATCACATAAGACCATGTTCACGAGAAGGTACAATTCCCTGTTCCCTTGAATGATGGCTAAGTGTCCTTTCCTGCAGTCTTGGGACTGCGATTTAATCATCACTCATAGTTGGTCAAAGTGTAATTATATTATTTCTCGTTTGAGTGATGTGAGCTTCGCATGCTTTCTGGGCATTCTGGGCAGTTGTGGTTTTGGGCTTCTAGAGTCTTCTGTCCCTGCCTGTAAGGCAACCAACATGGGTGGCGAGAGTTGTAGGGTTGAGCTGATGAGTAGCGAATAGTTTAGGAACAATCCGAAGCTCTGGGAGAAGTTGGAGAAGGGCGACATTACTGTTTTCAATGAGAAACTCCATGGCTAGGATCTGGAGGTAACTAGGATCTTTGCCAAAGGTTGGAAGGATGGAGAGATAAATTTGTTTGGCAGACAAGTGGTCATTAATGAGCAGTTAGTTGCTGAGGTTACGTGCCTCTCTATGGAAGGTATTAAGTTCTACAAGGATAGAAAGCTTTATGACCAGGTGGTCAATAAATTTCCAAAGTCGGAGGCTGAGAGGGAGGAACTGTGAAGGACAACTAGAAGTTATTACAATTTAGAGAGGATTGTATCACACTAGAGGAGGGTCTTGAACATGCTAATGGACTATGTCACTTTGGATGGCCGTTACACAAGAGTCTTTGGGTATCATTTCATTCTCCTCAACCACTTTAGGCATCAGGTTAGGGTTTCATTTTCTTTCTACCTCGCCTCTTCTTTGAACGCCAGTTTGCAAAGCCATAGATGAAACCGTACTAGGAATTTCATTCTCCACAAAGGCTTGATTGTTCTTATTTATGATCATTTTAAAGCCATGCTGGCTCTGTCCCACCAGACTCCCTCTTCTAAAGATAGGGTTGCTGTTAAGGGGAAAGGGAAATCTAGTGATTCTCCCCAGAAGAAGGGTAAGAGGAAGGTTTCAGAGGATCCCTCCTATGATGTAAATGACAAGGACTCAGTTGAATTCATTGTCTGAGTAAGCTACCCTACAACCGAAAAAGATGAGAGGCCCCGTTTTCCTATGGACCTCAAGGCAGAGGATCACTACTTCAAGGTGGAATGAGAATTCCCTTATGATATTCTTGCTATAGCCCCAATGGGTCTGTGGATTTTTTCAGGTTAATTAGATGGGTGCTCTTTGAAATTAAGGAGATTAAACTAAACCAGAGAGCCATGAGTAGTAAAATGGAGAAAGATGATGACAATAATAAAAGTAGTGTTAGGGCCACTGAATTATGGACAAAGGAGGAGAAGAAATATATGGTTGAGTGCCTCAAGAAAACTGTTGATGAGTTACAAAATTTTAAAAGAAACCATGAAGGCAAGCAGTTTGAGATGGAGGAGTAGCTGAGGAAAATCAAAGATTCTCTCCACAAAGTGCTGGTTATGAAGCATAAGATTTTAAAATCCACTGCTACGACCATGAATACCATGGTGGAGAATCTGGAAAATGCTTATCAAGTTAGGATTGCTATGTTTGTTGATGTGGACAAAGAGGAAGGTCAGCTGGATAGTGGGGGGCTGAGCAACAAGACCAAAGCGATCTTGAAAAGGAAGGAAGACCAAGCATTAGTGAATATCCAGGAGATCAAGAAGTCTGCACTTAATATGAACAAATTGGAGCAGGAGGTGGAGAAGATCCTCAAGAACTTGGCCTAGTGGCTAGTTGTTCTGTGGTTTTTTGTCAGTTTTTGGCTGTGCTGCCTTGGTTTCCTTTGTTTTCTTCATTGTGGGCAGAGTTTTGTTTTTTGTTTGGGCTCTATTAATGTTCTATCTCTCGCTTTCTTACTGTTAAGGGTTTTAGGATCTCTTTAAAACATGTTTGTTCGTTTATCAAAAACAAATTATCCACACAAATTGGTCCTACTTAAAAAAAAAAAACAATACATAGTATTTGTTGTGGGTAAATAAAAATGTTAATTTTTTTTAGTATTTTAAACTTGCTTTAGTGATAAATTAGCTAACATGTCATGTGGACCCAAATTTTTCTGATAATTTTTTAATGAATATATGATTTTTTACTAATTTTTAGAGTGGACACATCCTGAAAAACAAAAAATTGTCCATGCTACCCCTATAATTTTTGAAAACTAATCAAAATATTTTTTTGAATATGTGTAGAATGGATTCTAGTTTATGAAAATGTAGTTTATTTGAAATTTCAATGAATGATTAAAAAATAAAGTAAAAAATACCAAACATTGGTTGTTGACAAAAATATATACACCAGAAAAATAAATTAAAGATGAAAGCCTTAGCATAGTCAAAATGTGAAAAAAATTACATTGTTAAATAGCTAAGAGAGAGCTTAAGATTACCTAGGTGTTTGTTTTACTCAAACTTGAAACATGTGCAAACCTAATGGTTAGGACAAACAAGATTATGCGAAATTTTGTAGAATATGCAAAAACACATTTTTTGACATTGGAAAGGAAGTCCAAGTCTTTGGGTTGGAAATCCTAAGCAAATCCAAGCCAAAGGCTTGGGGATTCCCAAAGTAGGACAAAACACGAGCGTGTTATAATGCACTCGTGTTATGCCTCACTTTAATTTGTTTTTGTGTATGTTTGTATTAGTGTATGTTTTGTGTCACATAATGTGAGCACGTTATAAGGCGCTCATGTTATGCCTCACTTTAATTTGTTTTTGTGTATGTTTGTATAAGTGTATGTTTTATGTATGTATGTATGTATGTATGTATGTATATATGTTTGTGTGCTTGAATGTATGTATGCTTGTATGTATGTATGAATGTATGTATGTATGAATGTATGTATGCATGTTTGTATGTATGAATGTATGCTTGTATGTATGTATGAATGTATGTATGTATGAATGTATGTATGTATGTTTGTATGTATGAATGTATGCTTGTATGTATGTATATATGTATCAATGTATGTATGTTTGTATGTATTTATTGTAGCACCCATTTCCTTAGATCGAGTACATTCACCATTAGGAGGGGTTCCAAAGTGGCTTTAAAAAGTGTGTCAAATTTATACTCCAAAATGATCAACTTGAAACTCAAGAGTATAGGGTTTAGGGTATTAGGCTAAGGCTTCAAGGTATAGGGATGAGGGCTGAGGGTTTATAGATTAGGGTAAATTAGGGTACAAGGTTGAATGCATGGTTTATAGTTTAAGTATGGGGTTGAGGGTTGAGGGATTATGATTGAGGGATGATGTTCAGGGTTGAGGGTATAAGGTTAAGTTTATAGGCTATAGGGATTAGAGTTAAGTATATTGGGTATAGGGTATAGGGTATGGGTTGAGGGTATAATGCATAGCGTTAAGGGTTGAGAGTTTAGGGTTTATGATTTAAGTATAAGTTGAGGGTATAGGGTTGAGGGACAATGTTCAAGGTTTAGGATATAAGTTTGAGGATTTAGGGTATAGGGATGAGGGTTGAGGGTGTAGGGTTTAGGGTTTAAGGTATAGGGTTGAGGGTTGAGGGATAGTGTTTAGGGATGAGGGTATAGGGTTAAATGTATAAGGTATAGGGATTGAGGGTATAAGGCATAGGGTGAAGGGTTGAGAGTTTATGGTTTAGGGTTTAAGTATAATGTTGAGGGTCAATGTTCAAGGTTTAATGTATAAGGTCAATGATATAGTATATAGGGATGAGGGTTGAGGGTGTAGGTTTTAGGGTTTAAGGTATAGGATTGAGGGTGTAGGGTTTAAGTATATGGTTGAGGATGTAGGGTATAAGGTTGAGGGTTTAGGGTTTACAGTTGAGAGATAATGTTCAGGTTCAAGTGTATAATATTATGTGTTTAGGGTATAGGGATTAGGGTAAATATGGTATTGGATATAGGGTTTAGGGTATGTGTTTTTGTTATAAGGCATAAGTTTAAGGGTTTAGAGTGTAGGGTTTAGGGTTTAAGTATAGGGTTGAGGGTTGAGGGATAACGTTGAAGGTTTAGGGTATAAGAGTGAGGGTATGGGGTATAGGGATGGGGGTTGAGGGTGTAGGGTTTAGGGTTTAAAGTATAGGGTTGAGGGTTGAAAGATTATTGCTTAAGTATAGGGTTAAGGGTATAGGGTTGAGGGTTTATAGTTGAGGGATAATGTTCAACCCATTGAGTGTATAATATTAGGGTGATTCAACAATAGTGTATAATATTAGGAGTTTGAAGATGATGCAAACTAGTGATTTCTGATATTTTGTCTATAGATTCTAAATATATATTTTTAAATTTTTTTGGAATCAAATTGTATTTCTTTTTCCATCTCCTTCAAAAACTAGTTTTAATAGTAAAAGCCATTTTTAAAGACCGACGTGTACTTGATAACACATAACCTTTTTTTCTATGAAGGATAATATTCTATTTTTTTCAAATTTAGATTCATAACTACGATGTCTAGTGCATGCATTTGGTTTCATAGTGTTTTATTCAATATTTTTTTCTTAATAAAGATTTGAAGTCAAACCAGTTACAATTTAAACATAAGCTTACTTGCTAACACATAACTTTTTTTGTATGTATTGAAATTCAATTTTTTTTTGTTGGATCAAGGACATCAATATCTAGTGCATAGATATTTTTCAATTTTTTTTTGATAATATACTATTTTTCCACATGTGTAGAACAAAGAGCTTGATTTTTCGATGAAAAACCTATGTTTAATTAAACTAAAAAAGTACATAATAAAACTAAAATATATTAAAATTATACTTGATGGATAGGTCATTCTGAGGACTAATATCATCTAGTTGGGTCTGTGAAGTTGCCTCTATTTTTATCCTCAACTTGAGCTGGGAAACACAAAATTCTACAAAAAAATGTTAAAGGAGGGGGAGAAGGGAAAAAAGGGGGGGTTCTAGCGAACTCCCCTTTAAATGAAATTAAAAAAGGAAAACCCATTAAAGGGGGGCTCCCTAGAACCCCCTCTTCTAGCGAACCCCACCCTTCTAGCGAACCCCCATAAAGTTTTTTCCCACCCAAAATGCATTTTCCCTTAACGTAATTGTAACCCACTATAGTGGGATCACCCATTAAGTGTGCAGGGTATATGGATTAGTGTTTAGGGTTTAAGGTATGCATTGAGGGAATAAGGCATAGGGTTAAGGGTTTAGAGTGTATGGTTTAGGTTTTAAGTATATGGCTGAGGGTCAATGTTCAAGGTTTAGGCTATAAGGTTGAGGGTATATGGTATAGGGATGAGTGTTGAGGGTGTAGGGTTTAGGGTTTAAGGTATACGGTTGAGGGTTGAGGGATTAGGGATTAAGTATAGGGTTTAGGGTTTGGGTGATCCCATAATAGCGGTTTACAATTTTTGGCCAAACTGGACACTAAAATTATTATTTTTAACTGAATCTTCACATTCGGGCACCTATAGCGGCTAAACTGTGCGGAATTTGAAGATGGTGCAAACTAGAGTCTCATCACATTTTGTCTGTAAATTCTAAAAATATTTTTTTCATAATTTTTGGAATCAAATTCCACTTCTTTTTCCATCTCCCACGAAAATTGATTTTTTTCATAAAACAACATTTTTAAAAAGTGACGCACACCGTATAATGCATAACTTTTTTTCCATGAAGGATAAAATTCTAATTCTTTCAAATTTAGATTTGTAACTCTGATATCTAGTGCTTCCACTTGGTTAGATAGTTTTATTGAATATTTTTTCCTTAATCAAGTTTCAAAATCAAACAATTACAATTCAGACACCAGTCGCAGTATAGCATATAACTTTTGTACATATCAATTTTTTTTTTTGTTGGATCAAGGACTTCCAATATCTGGTGCACTCATATTTTCAATTTTTTTTTTGATAATCTTCTATTTTTCCACATGTGAAGAACAAAGAAATTCATTTTCGATGAAAAACCTATGTTTAATAAAACTTAAAAAACAAATACATAACAAAACCAAAACATATTAAAATAATATTCATTGGATAGCTTGTTCCAAGGAATACCATAATCATTTCAAATAAATTTTAAATGAATTCATTTGATCCCCCAAAAGCTAAATCAAAAGTAATTTTTTATCAGCATTTTGATAGGTGTAAAGGAGACGCATTTATAGGTATGGTTTAAAACTAGTGAGGTTCTATCCAAGGGGGTTTGATCTAAGCTGATTTGATCAAACCCTCTTCAATTGGAATCCTTAAAATGGAACTTTTTATGGCTTAAATCATTATATTTTCTAAAAATATGTGATTTCAGCTAAAATTCGTTCCTCTCAGGAATTGTAAACCACTATTATGACAGCACCCATTTATGGTTGAGGGATAATGTTCAACTTGTTGAGTGTATAAGATTAAGTGTCTAGGGTATAGGGATTATGGTTTAGGATATTGGGTATATGGTATAGGGTTGATGGATTGAGGGTATAAGGAATAGGGTGAAGGATTGAGAGTGTATGGTTTAGGGTTTAATTATAGTGTTAAGGACAATATTTAGGGTTTAGGGTGTAAAGGTGAGGGTATAGGGTAAAAGGATGAGGGTTGAGGTTGTAGGGTTTAGGGTTTAAGGTATAGGGTTGAGGGTTGAGGGATTAGGGCTTAAGTATAGGGTTGAGGATATAGGGTATAGGGTAGAGGGTTGAAGGTTTACAATTGAGGGATGATTTCTAGGGTTGAGTGTCCAAGGTTAAGTGTATAGGGTCGAGGGTGTAGGGTTTATGGTTTAAGGTATAGGGTTGAGGGTTGATGGATTAGAGCTTAAATATTGGGTTGAGGGTTTACAGTTGAGGGATTAAGTAGTGGGTTTAAGTATAGGGTTGAGGGAAAATATTCAGGGTTTAGAATATAAGGGTGAGGGTATAGGGTATAGGGATGAGGGTTGAGGTTGTAGGGTTTTGGGTTAAGGTATAGGGTTGAGGGTTGAGGGTGTAGGGTTTAGGGTTTAAGGTATAGGGTTGAGGGATTAATGTATAGGCTTGAGGATATAGGGATGCTGCATTGAATGGAAACACACACACAAAGGGTCATGTCATGTACAATGACACATATGGAATATAATAAGGGAATTGTGGTGAAATTTCATATCACACACAAAAAAAGAAATACATAAAACTTACAAGATGTCATCATTGCTTGAATAAAGGTATCATAAATATACCTCAACCCAACCCCCTACTTATAAGATAATGTTCAAGAAATCTTAACAAATTCATCAAATAAAAAACGTGAGTACACTTTGAAAAAGTTGAGATTTTGCACTATTTAGAGCAAGCCAAAGCGCCCTCGCACTTTGTGCAAGTGAAAATATACTCATATTATAACGCGAGCATGTTTTGTAGATTGGGAAAAATGATAAAAAAGGTAGGACACCTATGATCTAGGTCCACATGCTCTGTTATTCTCTTGCTTCTATGCGTTATTCGACAAAATAACACTTTTTCATGCTGTTGGGGAAAGCACATGTAGTTTTTAAGCATTCCACCACCTTCACACCACCTTTTTTATTATTTTACAACTTAGGAAGGAGGAAATAATAGAGTTTTTACATCAAATTTGATTATATGAACTCAAATTTTCATGTTTGTAGTGTTGCAATGTTAATTATGATTTTATTGTTATAATTTCATATTATAGATTGGTTAAGTCTATAGTTTTTAGTAATTCTATTAGGGTTATATAGAATTTAATTTTGAGAAGGAAGCAACTTTGTGAAAAGCTCAGATTCTTAAGGAGTTTGATGCAAGAAGAAAAACAAACTACACATAATGGTTAGTTTCTCAAATCGAATCTTGAATTTTAAGGTATGTCAAGTCTTTATACACGTGCTTTAAATTTTCCTTCATTTTATTATGTTTCTTTATCACTTCTTAGCATACATGTTTAATATAATTCTTTGATTTTGTTATCATGTTGATTTTGGGATTAGATTTTGCGAAGTATTCAAAATTATGAGTGGGAGAATCATACTCATTTAGACTATAACAATTTTCTTAAGTTAAAAATTTCAATCAACAACATCACAATCATCATATTGAGTTTCTTCTTCCATGAAATCATAATCAAATGAATCATATTAATCATCCTTATCTTTATAGTACTCAACATACCCTTCCTTAGAAGATAAATTTTCAACCTTGTCTATTGAGAGGGCATTTTCACATTCAAATGAAACAAATTTAGATAGAAGAAACTCATTGTATATTATATTTATTGTATTTTAATTCTATATAATTCATTGAGAAAATATATTGTTGGTTAGTGTTCCAAAATCACCACATCAAATTACTTCTCTCTTGTCAAATTGACTATGTGATGCCATCCCACATTCAATTTGCAAGGAGCATACAGTCCTTATTAGGATATCTCAACATTACATAGATTTTACATGGTGTCATAATTGCATGTGTCATGGGGTTCACATTGGTTCCAACTCAAGTTCCTTATGTTTCATGATTCTATCTACATCAACTTTGCATAGTGTCATGCTTGCATATGTTGTGTCACACTAGCTCTAATTCCATAATGCATTATATTCTATACCGAGTTTATATGGTGTCATGTGTGCACATGTTGGGCCACACAAGTGCTAACTCATTGATTACGTCTCATGATTCCATCTATATCAACTTTATAAGGTTGTCATGCATACACATTGTGGGAGCTACACTAGTTCCAAATACATGATTCTCATGTGTGTCATAATCCCTTCTATGCCGCTTACCATGTGTACACTTTGTAGGGGCTACACTATTTGCAACTACAAAATTCCCAATACACCATGACACACATCACATCATATTACAAGATTTGATTTACACATGTTGAATGAAATGATTTATGATTATGGTTTTTTGTGTACTTGCACTTTTTGCAATTAATGATTTGGTCTGAAGGTGCAAAAGGATGGTGTGTTTTGTAGGTACACAATGATATTGATATGCCATTTAAGATCCAACAATGTATCATTTTCATGCTTGTCCACTTCTTTCACTACATTTTTTTATTTTGGCATGGATGAATTCTATAGATTTGCACACACATCAAAGTGGAGGGGAAATGTAAAGGATAAAAGCATATACCTTATATTTCTACATGAACTCCCTCTTCATGCCCTTTTCTACCCTTGATTTTTCTTGTTTGAACATATAGCTTCTTACTTACTAGAAACTTGCAAATCCTTGCATTTGGCTGCCCTTTGATTGTTAAATGTCTCTTTCGACTGTCGTATATTATAAATCGTAATTTGATGACTAATTTCAAATTTGTGTAAGATATTTCTTTACTCTATAGTACCATGGTGGAACTAATATTTATCTCTTTTTCATGCTACAGATACAATTCTTCATCATGCCGAAGAAATGACCAAGGACACATCATGTAACACTGGACGAGAAGGAAGGATTGAATGCAAAGAAAATAGAAGAAATGAGGCAACTTCGTGAAAGAAGGAAATTGAACACGGTAGTAAAAGACATGCTGGAATTAAAGAGGAACATGAACAATCAACAAGAGATATGGTATTAATGAGACAAAGGAAACAAATGCAAAGCCTTTGTGCAATGAAAAACTTGAATCTCGTTGTTGGCTCAGAAACATCATCGACCACAAGTCAAGATGGAGGGACACAATCTACCACATCTCAACTAGTGAAAGTGCATCATCACTCACATGTGAATATGGAGGTACACCATCTTTCCCATCTCAAATTCAAGGTATGTCATCTATTCCATCTCTGATCAAAGGTATGCCATCTATCCTATCTTATTTAAATATTGATGATATTCCTAATGTTGAGGAAAATTTACCTTTGAGAACACCTAGAATTTTGCATAGAAAGCCCAAGTTTTTGATTGATATTGATGAGAACATTTTGTAGGCGATGGATGATAAGATTCCAAAACATACTTGTAGAAGATATGTTAATAAGATTTGGAGATTGTTCTTTCAAACAATAAATGAAACCAAAAGATGTCAACTATTTGTTGATGAAAAATCTAAAGTATAGGTCCATTATGAATATTCTTGGGCTGCAAACATCGGAAGCTTGAAGTGACAAATCTATTGTGAAGAATCTAATTAGTGCATATGAGAGTGTGGGTACCACCTCACGCACGAAAGATAGTTATGTCACACAATGTGTCATTACATAAAAAATAGTAAGTAATCAAATGAAGAAAGTTCATCTCATTCGAAAGACAAGTCAAGAATTGAGAATAAATAGAAAAACTCTATTGAGAGTCGTTGGAAGGCACTAAAAAATTGAGGACACTAATGAAAATGAATTATGGGCATTCTCAGCGAGACTACCATGAAAAGACAAACCAATTATTGAAGCATTGAGATCCAGGAAATTAAATATTTTTGTAAGAATAACACAAGGGTATCTTCAAATCAAAGAGATGTGGTAAGAAGGAGAATTGGTAGTCGAAACTGTGAGCCACATCTAATTTTTTTTTTTGATATGACTCAAACACAGTTTTTTGGTAAATTTATAGAGATGTATCCTCAAGTTAAAGTTTTCCAAAGATGTTTTGAAATGCTAAAGCCTTTCTATGTCGAAATAAATTACACATGCACTGGCACTACTTGTTGCATCTAGTACATATTGAGTTTTCTAACCATTTTGATGTTTATCGATGTATATGTTTAGATTTGCATACTAACAATGTTTTGTAGGAATGTCCAGTAAAAGTACAAAGTTGTGTCACACTTTCGGCCAACTTATCACCACAAGTGAATTTGTGTATTTCTACCTAAAAATCAATTTTGGTCAAACATACGATCTAGTAAGATTCATTCTAGCTATGTTAGATATTTCCACAACTTTTTCAACTAAAATTGTTGGCTAAATGCATATGTAGCACCACTTTGAGGCTAATTTACCCAAAATATAAAATTGTATGAAAATTTTGATGTTTCAATAACTCCTACTCATATAAATAACATTTTTTTAAATATAAAAATACCCTTTTATAGATCCATAAGTGTAGTTTTAAAAAAATATATTAATAGTTTAATTATTATTTATATTTTATATTTTATTTTTACTAAAAATAGGTCATCAACACAAAATATTAGGTTGATTACCATACTAAGAAAAAAAACATATTTAAAAAATTGAAAAAATATGATGCATTAGATAAAAAGAATCTATAGATTAAGATGGTATTATTTTTTCTATTTTAGATAAATATTTAATCTGAAAGTTGATGTCAAATAGAAACAACCGTGTTTTAATATGTGAACATTTTAATATTTATTTAAAAATATATGTATCAAAATTGGAAAAAATACATCCATGCAATAAAGTTTCAAGTTATAAATACACACAAAAAATTTGAAAAAAAAAATTACTATAAAAAGATTGACATCTAATGTAACTTCATTTTTTAGCATTTTATCATCAACTAAATTATAGTGCCAATTTATTAAAAACTATTTTAAAATATTTTTTAAATTTTTTCAAAAAAATAAAAACATAAAACATACTAAAAATGCACATTTTACTAGTTTACATTATTTCAAAATTTAAAGCATATATGACACCTTTTAGTGATTCAAGTTTAAAAGTTGTATCAGTGTTGGATGTTTCCTTTGGAAAAGTGTGACACAAATTTATACTTTTACCTTGTGGCATACATGCCCCACCTACATCTTCAAGAGATTTCATATCAACAATTTTATGTGAAAGAGAGGAAGGTTAACTATTCTACAAGAAATTATGCTTTTATGGCACATGTCAGCATTGTGGTGGCTTGCAATGTCCAATTTGTGGACATAGGGAAATTGCACATGCGGTTGGAAATGAACTAATAGAATTTGGAAAGTATAAGATAGTGGCCTACAATACAAAAGATGGTAAAGAAGCAAAAAGGTGTGATTTAGTGATTGAAAAGATTCTAGTGTATTAGTTTATGTCTATATTTTGTGACACTATAATGTATGAGTATGCAAGGAATATCCATAGATCTCAATGGTTGGACTGTCAATTCAAGTTATACAAGGGCACATTTCCACTTGGTAGCATTGTTTCAGTCATCGACTTTGCTGAGAAATACAATCTATAGCCACAACGTGAGGTGTAATCACAATATTACAACTCCACATAGGTTGCTATATTTGTGCACATAACATTCATTCATGCTAGTGATAGTACAAAGGATGACAAAAGGATTGTAAGGGAGTATCATTTTTATATCAGTAATGATTGCACACATTCTATAGATTTTGTGCAAGATTGCTTTCAGGTGTTCTACCATGATTTGGCTAGAAGGGGCATATCATTATGTCAGCATATCATATGGTCGAATATTTTTTTTGAAAATAGAGGTAATTATGTAGCTTAATACTTTGTAAAACTATGAGATTGTAGATCTAATTAAGTGTTCTTTGTTACAATTTCTTTGTAAATGATTATCTATTTGTATTTATTTTACCAATTGTAGAAGTAGATAGAAGATTGTAGAAGAATAAGACCAGAGGATAGAAGTGACACAACATATACCATGGAGAAACCCTTTCAGGAAAAAACTCCACCATCGGAATCAATAGTGATTGTATTATTTAACCTTAGAACAAGATTACAATAATTCTTTATCAATCCTTGCTTGAGATGCTCCTTTTTCCTTCAACAATTCTTCTTCACAGCCTACAATAAACTCTCATGTGTCCAAGCATGAATCCACACATCCTATGCCATGCTTCACAAAAGAATTCTTTAGAACTCTCTTCAACTTGCTGCAATAAATAGACAATTGTGAACATTGTAAACTTTAAAGAGTTGACAATTACAAGAGGATAAACCTCCTCACAAATATCTATGCCATTCTTGTGCAAGTAGAGTTCTTCCATGAAAAACAATGTCAAACCAAGTCCTTCATCAATTTGGGCGTCCCAAACTAAAGTCTTAACTCAATGTTGATTACAAAGATATCTTCCAAGCTTCTCCTCAAAGTTGGCACCCAAGAATGGGCCCTACTTAATTGAGCCTTGTAAATATCTTCTCATGCAAAGGTGTTAACTCCAAGATCTCAAATTGGGCGCCCAAGGTGGGTCCAAGTCACTCTTTGTTAACTGATTATGACTTATTTGATCCTTTCTTATGACTTATTTGACCCCTTTATGCCCTCATATGATTTAATTAAGTGCATTTTTGAATGTAAACCTGAGAAACAACATTAAATACAAGATAATTCTTGACACCCATTTTCAGGTCGTAGGTGGGACCCATTCACAATGGGTGATGAATGAGTCCCCCTTGGCTCCAAATTCAAAATATTAAAAATTTCCTTTCGGGTTTTTATTCAAAAACACTTGATGTCAGCCTGTGATGAGGTATGAATGGGTTACTAAGGCACAATATGAGTTTATAAATATGTGTTTCTCTCCTCATTTTACATCCCCCATTCATCTCTTAATCTCATAGCTCATTAACCTCATCAAGTCAAGTAAGCTAGGGCTTTCACATTGCAAGTCATTAATTTAGCTTCCTAAGACATTCAAAGGCATATCCTACATGTTTTGTTGTAGAATTTCAAGATCAATCATCATGGTAAGGTAATCTATTTCATTTTTGCATGTTTCATTCCATTCTTTCATTATTTTGGTTTAATTACCTAAACGAGGTTTGACCAAGGCAAACCCCCATGCCCTAACATTCAACATTTCTTCTTCTCTTCTTGTGTGTTTGCAGATTTAGATATCTAGGGAGCTTATAAATCATTAAAGATCAAGTTGAAAAGTTGTAGAAGTCCCCTCTTCATCCATCAAGTCAAAATATCAACAAAAAGTAAAATTCAGACCCGTAAATTAGAGTTTCAGAAATGAACACCTGTAGGAAATCAAAGTGTAGATCGAAAGCTTCCGATCCCACTCTTGAATATTCAGAAATTCAAAAGTGGACTCATTCACCATCAGTGGTGAATGAGTCCCACTTCCAGGTCATTTTTGTGTTTTCTACATTTTCTCACACCCTTTTGATAGAAATAGGTTTCAGCTCAGTTTACTAGAACTGGGACTGATTCGCCCAAAATGGTGAATGAGTCCATCCAGGCCTGAAAAATAGCATCAGCAACATTTCAAATGTAATTTACAGTCTTCTTCAAGCTTTCAGGTGCACACTTTCATTTTGATTCATTTCTGTTGCGATTTTCCCATTCATTTGTAGGTGGTTTTGCAGCACACAATGTGTTTTCAAACAAGTTGTTTTCCATTTTGTCTCTATTCATTAGTCAATCAATATTACTAGTTTCTTGCATTCAAACATTACATTTAGGCATTTTACATCCTTTTCCATCCATTTCATGCTAATTTTTGAATGTGAACATAACCATTTTTGTCCCCTCTTTCTCCTTTAAGGTGAAAAACCCTAGAAGTGCTAGAAAGTAAGTGGGTCGCAAAAATCTATGTTCCATTTTGGTGAAATTGAAATAATTTGGGTGCTTACAACTAATTTAAATTGGGGGCATACATCACCACTTGAATTTCATTGTGTGATTTTCTTTTTCTTGTGATTTCCTCTCTTGGAAGCATTAGGTACAATGTTGCCCAGGATGAGACCTTGCACTTGTCCTTTCTTGGAAACAAGATGAGATCATTTGCACTTATCCTCTCTTGGAGACATTGGGCATAATGTTCCCTAAGATGAGACCTTGCATGAAATAAGAAAAATACCTTTTGAACATTCATTACACTATTCTGCATTAACAATGTCTATGAGTGCCAAGCATAGGAAGTTTTGCTTACCTCATAAAGCTCGAAAACCATTTTTCCTTCTGGCACCTTATTAAAGTTATCAGGAGGTATAACTTTGATATGGTTGAGCGAGAAGCCCACCTGGCGGCATGAATTTTCCCCATAGCCACCTTTGTGCTTGTAAGTACATACCAACTAGCGTATGTATCTTACCTTTTGGGATTTCTCACCCCACAAACAATCAAAAGTTCCATGGCCCCAAAGTGAGTATGTTGTGGTATTCTCACCCCACAGATGACCTAGAGTTCTATGGCCCCAGAGTGAGTACATCTTTTCCATCTCGTCTTTCTTTTCTTTAGATATTTCCTTTGCATGATTTTGTATCTCGGGGGCTTGACCTACGTGTGGATCTCTCTTGAATGTCTACTTTAGTGTGAGTTTGAAGCAAGTTCATCCTCTCCCTAAAGTGGGGGATAAATGTACCATAGAAAAAAGGACCATTTGCTTGACATGAGATTAATTGAACTTAACAAGGTCTTGATTTAGGTGTTGTGAGGCATTTTATGCGTCCACACTAGGTCTTGGGCCCTTGTAGATTGAATGACATACTTTTAATGACATCTTGTGAAGGTGTTGTGAAATGTTGTAAGACATTTCTACACTCTTCTAGAATTTATTCATTAACATTCACCTAAAAGTCACCTTTTTATTCATCATCAAGTCCTATTTTGAAGTGTTGTAAAGTCTTGTAACAAGATTTCACATTTTTCTAGGCACAACTTCACTATTTATCCCTTTCTTATGACTTATTTGACCCCTTTATGTCCTCATATGCTTTAATTAAGTGCATTTTTGAATGTAAACTCGACAAAAAACATTAAATACAAGATGATTTCCGACACCCATTTTCAAGTCCTAGGTGGGACCCATTCGCCATGGGTGGCGAATGAGTCCCCCTTTGCTCCAAATTCAAAATATTAAAAATTTCTTTTTAGGTTTTTATTCAGAAACACTTGATGTTGGCCTGTGATGAGGTATGAATGGGTTACTAAGGCACAATCTAAGTGTATAAATATGTGTTTCTTTCCTCATTTTACATCCCCCATTCATCTCTTAATCTCATATCTCATTAAGCTCATCAAGTCAAGTAAGCTAGGGATTTCACATTGCAAATCATTAATTTAGCTTCCTAAGACATTCAAGGGTAGATCCTACACGTTTTGTTACAGAATTTCAAGATCAATCATCATGGCAAGGTAATCTATTCCATTTTTTCATGTTTCATTCCATTCTTTCATCATTTTGGTTTAATTATCTAAATGGGGTTTGACCAAGGCAAACCCCCATGCCCTAACATTCAACATTTCTTCTTCTCTTCTTGTGTGTTTGAAAATTTAGATATCTATGGAGCTTATAAATCATTAAAGATCAAGTTGCAAAGTTTTAAAAGTCCTCTCTTCATCCATCAAGTCAAAATATCAACAAAAAGTGATTTTCAGACTCGTAAATAAGAGTTTCAGAAGCAAACACCTTTAGGAAATCTAAGTGCAGATCGAAAGCTTTAGACCCCACTCTTGAATATTCAAAAATTCAAAAGTGGACTCATTCACCATCAGTGGAAAATGAGTCCCACTTCTAGGTCATTTTTGTGTTTTCTACATTTTCTAACACCCTTTTGACAGAAATAGGTTTTGGCTTAGTTTACCAGAACTGGGACTAATTTTCCCAGAATGGCGAATGAGTCCCTCCAGGCCTGGAAAATAGCGTCAACAACATTTCAAGTGTAATTTCTAGTCTTCTTCAAGCTTCCAGGTGCACACTTTCAGTCTAATTCATTTCTGTTGCAATTTTCCCATTCATTTGTAGGTGGTTTTGCAATACACAATATGGTTTCAAACAAGTTGTTTTCCCTTTAGTCTCTATTCATTAGTCAATCAATATTATTGGTTTCTTGCATTCAAACACTACATTTATGAATTTTACATCCTTTTTCCATCCATTTCATGCTAATTTTTGAATGTGAACATAAGCATTTTTGACCCCTCTTTCTCCTTTTAGGTGTAAAACCCTAGAAGTGCTAGAAAGTAAGTGGGTCCAAAAAGTATATGTTCCATTTTGATGAACTTGAAATAAGTTGGGTTCTCACAAATACTTTAAAGTGGGGGAATACATCACCACTTGCATTTCATTATGTGATTTTATTTTTCTTGTGATTCCCTCTCTTAGAAGCATTAGGTACAACGTTGCCCAGGATGAGACCTTGCACTTGTCCTCTCTTGGAAACAAGATGAGATCATTTTCACTTATCCTCTCTTGGAGACATTGGGAATAATGTTCCCTAAGATGAGACCTTGCATGAACTAAGCAAAATCCCTTTTGAACATTTATTACACTATTCTGCATTAACAATGTCTATGAGTGTCGAGCATATGAAGTTTTGCTTACGTCATAGATCTCAAAAAACATTTTTCCTTGTGGCACCTTGTTAAAGTTATCAGGAGGTATAACTTTGATATGGTTGAGCGGGATTCCCACCTAGCAGCATGAATTTTCCCCATAGCCACCTCTATGTTTGTAAGTGCATACCAACTAGCGTATGTATCTTACCTTTTGGGTTTTCTCACATCGCGGACAATCAGAAGCTCCATGGCCCCAAAGTGAGTATGTCATGGAATTCTCACCCCACAAATGACCTAGAGTTCTATGGCCCCAGAGTGAGTACATATTTTCCATCTTGCCTTTCTTTTCTTTAGATATTTCCTTTGCATGATTTTGTATCTTGGGGGCTTGACCTACATGTGGATCTCTCTTGAATGTCTGCTTTAGTGTGAGTTTGAATCAAGTTCATCCTCTCACTAAAGTGGGGGCTAAATGTGCCATAGAAAAAAAGACCCTTTGCTTGACATGAGATTAATTGAACTTAATGAGGTCTTGATTTAGGTGTTGTGAGGCATTTTATTCATCCACACTAGGTCTTGGGCCCTTGTAGATTGAATTACATACTTTTAATGACATCTTGTAAAGGTGTTGTAAAACATTTCTACACTCTTCTAGATTCTGTTGATTACAATTCACCTAAAAATCCCCTTTTTATTCATCATCAAGTCATATTCTAAAGTGTTGTAATGTCTTGTAACAAGATTTCACATTTTTCTAGGCACATCTTCACTATTTATCCCTTTCTTATGACTTATTTGACCCCTTTATGCCCTCATATGCTTTAATTAAATGGATTTTTGAATGTAAACCTGACAAACAACATTAAATACAAGATAATTTTTGACACCCATTTTCAGGTCCTAAGTGGGACCTATTCGCCATGGGTGGCGAATGAGTCGCCCTTGGCTCCAAATTCAAAATATGAAAAATTTCCTTTCGGGTTTTTATTCAAAAACACTTGATGTCGGCCTATGATGAGGTATGAACGGGTTACTAAGGCACAAGAGTGTATAAATATGTGTTTCTCTCCTCATTTTACATCCCCCATTCATCTCTTAATCTCATATCTCATTAACCTCATCATGTCAAGTAAGCTAGGGATTTCACATTGCAAGTCATTAATTTAGCTTCCTAAGACAGTCAAGGGAAGATCCTACATGTTTTGTTTCAGAATTTCAAGATAAATCATCATGGCAAGGTAATCTCTTCCATTTTTGCATGTTTCATTCCATTATTTCATCATTTTGGTTTAATTACCTAAACAGGGTTTGACCAAGGCAAACCCCATGCCCTAACATTCAACATTTCTTCTTCTCTTCTTATGTGTTTGCATATTTAGATCTCTAGGAAGCTTATAAATCATTAAAAATAAAGTTACAAAGTTGTAAATGTCCTCCCTTCATCCATCAAGTCAAAATATCAACAAAAAGTGATTTTCAGACCAGTAAACTAGAGTTTCAGAAGCAGACACCTATAGGAAATCAAAGTGCAGATCGAAAGCTTTAGATCCCACTCTTGAATATTTAGAAATTCAAAAGTGGACTCATTCACCATCAGTGGCGAATGAGTTCCACTTCCAGGTCATTTTTGTGTTTTTTGCATTTTCTGACACCCTTTTGACAGAAACAAGTTTTGACTTAGTTTACCAGAACTGTGACTGATTTGCCCAGAATGGTGAATGAGTCCCTCCAATCCTGAAAAATAGCGTCAACAAGATTTCAAGTGTAATTTATAGTCTTCTTCAAGCTTTCAGGTGCACACTTTCAGTCTGATCCATTTCTGTTGCAATTTTCCCATTCATTTGTAGGTGGTTTTGCAATACACAATGTGTTTTCAAACAAGTTGTTCCCCTATAGTCTCTATTCATTAGTCAATCAATCTTACTAGTTTCTTGCATTCAAACACTACATTTAGGCATTTTACATCCTTTTTCCATCCATTGCATGTTAATTTTTGAATGTGAACATAAGCATTTTTGAACCCTCTTTCTCCTTTTAAGTGAAAAACCCTAGAAGTGATAGAAAGTAAGTGGGTCCCAAAAATCTATGTTCCACTAAGTTTGAATTGATTAGGGATATATTTAAAGATGGCTTGAAGACTTATCAAATGAACAGTGGCACCATGGAACTTAAAGAAGCATCAAATGGATCAAAATAAGAGAAACATTTATAGTTTTCTACCAAGATAGAAGGAGGTGGTGCTTCACTTGAATTCTCCATGAGACGAAGTCACTACACTATTTAATCTAGCTCTGTATTTGAAAAATAGTATGATATTGAAGAAGAAAATAAATATACAAGCATATTTGGTTCAGGTCTCTTGTTTATGTGGCGATGCATGTTGAGAGGCATGGAATTACAAACAAATGACTAACTAAATAGCAAAAGAAACAAGTGAATGCAGCCTAAATGAATTTGATGCAAAACATTCTTATATGGAATTTCAATTGGCATAGTGCAGGTGTTATAAAATTGGCCACAATGATAAGAGGAATCCATGGTGTACGACTACATGTCTTGGAAGGCTTGAGAATTGCATACAAAATGTGGCATAGGGGATAGAGAAGTGTTTTTGCTACACATAGGGCAACCACCGCACAAACTAGATGAAGTAAACTTTAAATTTATAAAGGATACTTTTAACACTGGTATAATAGAGGGAAGCCTCTTTGGTCAATGCACAAGGCTTGATCACACCTTGTGAAGCAGTGCAATGGCATGGCATTGGTGAAGCTTCTGTCAGAAACAAATTTCCATTTGACTGCCTGGACATTGGGTAAATCTAGCTCATGTTTACATTGCATAAGGACAGTTAGTGTGTCTAGTGAAAATGTATCAAAATTGTTTGAGGAAATTCTATTCTACACCCACATTTTATTATGTTTAGCTCAAGCTATGCACAGTGAGTGGAGGAGTCCAATGTATGATGTAATATAGCTGAGGAGACTTAAGAAATACACTAAAAAGTGTTGGCACAGGGGGTGAGAAAGGTTTAAGTTGTGAATGGGAAAGAATCTACTAGCACTGCTAGTTTACTAGCTAAAGGGGTCGAATTCATATTACAGATAGAATTTCTATGCAAATCTAGGAGGCGGCTGCACTGAAGATCTTTGTTCAGAGGCTCGATGGAGTGGGTAACCTATCACGTCTTTACCTTGCACATGGAAGTTAACACTTGCAGTGAAAATGTATCAAGATTGTTCAAACTGTTGAATGGTGTTAGGGTTTCATGGAGGAGCAACTAAGCGTAAAGGGAAGTGTCTCCTCGCCCATCGCAGATTTGATTTGACTTCTCCTGATTTCATTGGTGATGCACGATGGTTATTCTCCCTATTTCTCCCACCACTTATTGTATTATGCTTTTCCCAAATACATCAGAGATGTGCGATGGAGCAATGCTCTATCACACATCACTGTTTTGAGCTAAATTTTCTTAGCCTATTTGTGATATGCGATGAGAACAACCAGATAAGTGGGGTGGGCCTGTGGCAGGAGTTCAAAGTTATAATTTGATAAATTTAAATAGTGAAAAGGTGGAGGCACGGGTAAATTGCTTGATAAAATAAATTTTGATCCCTCACAATAAAGCAATGTTTTAAAATGATAAAATATAAAGGTGCATGGGTACATTTTATTTGCTCGAAAAATGATTTTTAATCCATCATGAGAGCTTTGACTGCATTCTCTTCATTAGGCATTGCTATTATATTTTTATTTCTCTCATGCTATTCACGATACACGATGCTGGGTAAAGATTTGCACAAAGCTTGGTGAACCCATGGGAAATGTGAAGGGAGGTTTCTAAAAAGGTTTTAATTATTGTTTTTAATGGCGGGGCATTAAAGTGCAGAATAAATGAGTAGAGGTAATAAAATTTTATTGTATGAGTGAAATAAAGTTTAATCTTTCAGGATAAATCAAGAGCTTTTATTGTTGGGAATTTTACATTGTGAACTCACGAGTGAATGGATTTCTATAGCCATTTTAATTTTTAAAGTGCTGAAAATTAAAATAAAGGTGCCCAGGTGAGTGAGTTTTTTATTTTCCTAGTAAAATGTGAAGGGCTTTCATGACAATGTAAAGGGCTTTGTATTGCTGGGAAATGAAAGTGAAAAATGAACAGGTGAAAGGGATTTTTACAGCAAAATGATGAGTGAGAGTAAAGGATTTTCATGAAGGGGTTCTATTTTTCTACAAACAGAATATTCTTTTAGCTGCAAGGAAGGGTAAATGATGAAAAATGAAGTCTTCCTAGAGGAGAATATTTTCTGTTATAGGGAAAGCCAAGCATGATGCATGAATCAAAGGGTAGATGGGATTTTCTTCAAGCGTTGGAGGTAGTTATTGATTGATGGAGATGGATATGCCAGATGTCTTTGGGAGATCTGAGCCACTTAGGGTTTTCATTTTCTCTTAAGTGTTGTTTTTTGCTCCATTTCTGGAATTGGTTGTTCTGTAATTAGTCACGAAGAATATTGTAATGAAAATATAGAGCATTTCAGAGTTAAGTCTTAGGGTATGAGTTTGTCAATATGTATGTAATTTTGATAGAAATACTAAAAAAATAATACTGAATGGTGCAAATTCAAGGCCATTTTCTCTCCTATGTACTTATTTTTTGAACTATGAATAATACAATCAAGGATTTTCTTATTTGTCTCCATTGATTTCTAGTGGATGTTTAGTTTTATTCTTGCTTGTTGATTCAAAGAATTGATATAAATGCTTGATTGGAGCTACTAGTTTATGTTAAACTGAGTGCTAGGACTCTGATAAGAAGTGGTGGTCAAGATATAATGTTGAAGTACTGTAACACAGTATCTTCAAAGCTTAATTGATGTCATGTATGAAATTATTATCAGGTTGTGTAGTTATTGGAATTGACTCCATTCCAAGGATGAAGCACTGATCTAAGTGTGCTATTCATGTTACATTTTGTTGGTTAATTCAATAGCCAGTCACAAATTTAAATCAATTTACTTATTGATCACTATATGGTTGTGTATGCGAGATTTAATGAATTGCATCTCTCATGTTTGAATAAGACACTGCTATGAAGGTCAACCAAACTTGTTTCTTTTAAACAATTTTAGGAGAATCATCTGTTTACTTTGTGTTTGATGCTTAGATACACAAGTATCTACAAACACACTATTGGGATCACCCTCTGAGGTTTCACAAAGCCCAAAGTGCAAGGGAGAAGGTGTTTTCAATTCAATCTCCCATTCATTGTCCAAATATCCCCTTGAATCTGAACATAAGGCCTGGAAGCCCTTTAGGATTCAAGTTGATTAGAGATTTCAGGAACCGAGACTAAGCATTAATATTACTTGTAAAGAAAAAGAAACTTTATAAACCTATACAATAGTAGTGCATATAAAAAATATGATAATAACAAAATAAATACAGACAAATATTATACATAGTATTTTTACTTGAATTTTTTAATAAAAAACTCAACCTAATCAAATTTCATCATTAATGAAATCTTAACAATTATCTAATATAGCAATGAATCTTTCTTATTTCATCCTTAAGTATATAAATATAAATATTGAAATTAATTTTGTACATTACATAGATCATATAAAAGATAACTACAAATACTTTAAAATGTAAACTATTGTTAAATAGGCGCAAGACAACTGAGAGGGGGGAGTGAATCAGTTGCCACACAATTCAAACCTTTAAAACTCAATACTAATTTATTTCACAACCACACTGTTTTTTATTAAGTAAGATCATGAAACAAAAACAACTAAAAGTAAATCAATACAATGAACACCAAATTTTTATGTGGAAAACCCAATGAAGGAAAAACAACGGTGAGGGTTAACTCACAATATAAAAGATTATAAAACAAAGGCTCACTACCCAGAAGAGGACTCATTGTCCAACTACAAAGGCTCATTTCCTACAGAAAGGACTCACTATCCAATAGGGAGGCTCACTGCCTACAGATACAAAAGAGAGCAAAAAGATCCACCACAAAAATTAATGCACATTCACAAGATTGCAAAAACCCTTATCTCACTGCCTTCAACACAATGGAGAGATGCTATCACAACTCACAAACACTTCTGCTTTTATGATTTGTGGCTCACTTTCGTCACTTTGCATCACACTATCATACAAATCTTCACAATTTATCTTGCTTTTATAGCATTCTCAACCTTAGAAACTTTCTCCAAGGTCGGCCACAAATACCCCATTTCATAATTTAAAAATAGGCCCCCAACTCAAAATTCCCGCAGTGGAAAGGAATAAGAGTGGACCAATAATTTTTTTTTTAAAGATAAAAAATAATATCTTGAAACAACCACACACTTCCTTAATTAAATTTTTATTCTTCGAATGAAGTGTAAACACCAGGTTGGCCAAACCTAATGAAAACATAGATGGACATTGATGTACACGCTTCCCAATCAAAAGATGACACACAAACTCAAGAACACACTTCATTAAGCACAAGAATACACTTTAGAATCTTCCAGATACATCTGCAGCAAAACAACAAACTTCAAACACTGAACACCTTTCACCAGTCCAACCAAACTGTATAAACTCACACTGGATTGCTGAAACATGACTTGCAGATCACCAAAATTCAAACCTCTTTTCGAGAGCAAAAAAAAGAGCTTCATAATACATATCCCAAATCCGTAAGATATGAAAGAAAACAACAGAGAACTGCGGAGCAAAACTATTTCTCCCAATTCATAGAAGATCAACTCAGCCATAACAATTCACATACCAGTGAACTTAACTTTCACACACCATCACACCAGAGGCTTAAACTTAGAATATATCACCACGATATCACCATTAACAAACCTTTAGATCTGCACAAGCATAGGATCAACACAGAAGAAATGTGGAGCACATTCTGAACAGTTTCATCATTTTGACTTCTCTTCTTTATTTAATTTTCTTAAAAACACTTGGAAACTTATCAAACCAGCACATCATCAACACAAAAGATAGCTCCATGTACTCACAACATCTCAGCATCATCTCAACCATACATGTGCAATCTGCAACATACTGAACTGTGTTGACATCAATGACAACATTAATGAAAACACCGCCAAAATTTATCATATCTACAACAATCTCCCCCTTTGTCATTGATGGCAACACATGATGTGAAAAACCATCAAAGACAACATCATCCTTCACAATACTAGGAGAACACCTTCTCTTCTTCCACAACTATTTTTCACATGACTTTTCTCTCCCCCTTTGACATCAATGGCAAAGATCAACAACATTGATTACTCCCCCTTAGGAGTACACCCATACTGCAACAATGAAACCACTTCTACTCCCCCTATGGAGTAGACCCATTTATTAGTCTAGATAAATGAAGAATATGTGAATTCACTAGACTGATGTACCTTCATGTGCACCTAGTTAGGAGGGCCAATGACCCCAACATCTCCCTAAGATTCTCAAAGTATCCTTCGAAGAGCCTTAGTAAATATGTTTGCAATCTATTCCTTTGTTGTCACATACTCCAATCTGACTTCATTTTCCAACACTTTTTCTCTCAGAAATGATACTTGATAGATATGTGCTTTGTTCTTGAATGAATAATTAGGTTCTTTGAAATGCTTATTGCACTTATGTTGTCACAAAAAATAGAAATAGGCTCATCACATATCACTCCTGTGCGCTTCAGGGTTTGCTTCATCCACAAAAAATTTGTGCAACAAGATGCTATAGCAATATATTCTGCCTCTGCTATGGATAAAGAAACTGAGTCTTTCTTTTTCCTCAACCATGAAACCAATCTTTCGCTAAGAAAGAAAGCACCACCACTGGTACTCTTCTGGTCATCAACACATCCGGCCTAATCAACATCTATATAAGCACTCAGGGTGAAATAATCACTCTTAGGATACCATAATCCATAATCTAGTGTACCTTTAAGGTATCTAAATATCCTCTTTACAACTAAAACATGTGCCTCCTTAGGATCTACTTGGAATCTGGCAACTAAACATACTGCATGCATAATGTCTTGTCAAGTAGTAGTAAGATACAATAGTCCACCAATCATAGATCTATATTTGCTCTGATCAGTCTTAGTAGATTCATCATCCTTTCTCAACTTACATCTGGTTATCATAGGAGTACAAACGGGTTTGAAGTCATCCATCCCAAACTCCTTCAACAACTCTTTCACATACTTAGATTGTGAAATGAATATTCCTTCGTTAGTTTGATTCACTTGTAGACCAAGGAAGAAATTAAATTCACCAATCATAAACATCTCAAATTCTTTTTGCATCTCTTCAACAAACTTTTTACACATGCCTTCATTTCCACCAAATATGATATCATCAACATAAACAACAAAGTTATCAACATTTTGTTACCTTGCACTTTGAAGTAAAGATTGTTTTCAGCAGAACCTTTGCCAAATTCTTGTTTTGTCAGGTATCTGTCCAGTCTTAAATACCAAGCTCTAGGAGCTTGCTTCAACCCATACAATGCCTTCTTCAACTTACAAACCATTTCTAGTTTGTCAGACAACTGAAACCCTTGAGGTTGCTTCATGTAAACCTCTTCCTCCAACTCTTTATTCATAAATGTTGACTTAGCATCCACTTGATACACTTTGCAGTTCTTGTGGGAAAAAAAAGCCAAAAACATCTTGATAGCTTCCATTCTAGCCACATGGGAAAATGTCTCTTCAAAATCTATACCTTCAACTTGTGAATATCCTTTGCATACCATTCTTGCCTTATTCCTTATGACTTCTCCACTTTCATTTAGCTTATTCTGGAACACCCATTTCGAGCCAATCACATTTTTATTCATAGGCCTAGAGACTAGTTCCCATGTTTGATTCTTTTCTATCTGCTGCAATTCTTCTTTCATAGTCTTTATGCAACTCTCATCTTCACATGCTTCACTCATAGACTTAGGTTCAAATTTAGAAAGAAAACACAAATTAACCTCAACTGCAACTCTACTTCTAGTCTTCACACCTTCACTTTTATCTCCAATTATCTGATCTTCTGGATGATTCTTCTTTACATACTTAGGTGTCTTGACAACAGATTCTGGCTCATTCTCTTCTCCTTCTTCTTCTTCCACTTGTTCTTCTTTCTCTTCTTCTTCGTAGATGATTATCTATTTGGATTTATTTTACCAATTGTAGAAGTAGATAGAAGATTGTAGAAGAATAAGACCAGAGGATAGAAGTGACACAACATATACCGTGGAGAAACCCTTTCAGGAAAAAACTCCACCATCGGAATCAATAGTGCTTGTATTATTTAATCTTAGAACAATATTACAATAATTCTTTATCAATCCTTGCTTGAGATGCTCCTTTTTTCTTTAACAATTCTTCTTCACAGCCTGCAATAAACTCTCATGTGTCCAAGCATGAATCCACACATCCTATGCCATGCTTCACAAAAGTATTCTTTAGAACTCTCTTCAACTTGCTGCAATAAATAGACAATTGTGAACATTGTAAACTTTAAAGAGTTGACAATTACAAGAGGATAAACCTCCTCACAAATATCTATGCCATTCTTGTGCAAGTAGAGTTCTTCCATGAAAAACAATGTCAAACCAAGTCCTTCATCAATTTGGGCGTCCCAAACTAAAGTCTTAACTCAATGTTGATTACAAAGATATCTTCCAAGCTTCTCCTCAAAGTTGGTGCCCAAGAATGGGCCCTACTTAATTGAGCCTTGTAAATATCTTCTCATGCAAAGGTGTTAACTCCAAGATCTCAAATTGGGTGCCCAAGGTGGGTCCAGGTCAATCTTTGTTAACTGAAACATATCTCTCCATCAATTCATGCAAACATGATGCATGATTGATCATCTGGGCACTTAAATGAATGTAGCCACTTGCTATTTGTCATGCAACTCAAGTCATTAGCATGCAACTCAAGTCAACTAAATTCAACTAACATGCAAATCAAACTAACTACATGCACCTGAAGATAATTGAACCATAACTGAACTGAATTGAATTGAACTGAAGTGATACCGAACTGAACTGAACTAAACTCCATGCATGTAAATATGAATTCCTAACTTCTAGGATCTTTACATGCATTACTAAAGTGCTATCTTTCTCCAAACAGTTAACTGAAAACAAGGTGGGTTCTAAATTCCATGTGGGCACCCCATGTGCTCCTATTTTGTAGGGGCTCTTCTTGGGCATCCCCACATGTTCCTATCATTTATAATTAATTACAAATGTCAATTTACATGTTCATTTCATTCGAATTTAATCTCTTTCTAATCCTAGTGTTGGGGAACACTTTCTAAGGACTTATGAGATACATGAAATATGTTTAGGATTTCAATTAAATGGCATCCTATTCCCAACAAATTGTGCATCACAATTCAAGAACTCGTGGATGTTCTATTGGTTGAATAGGATGCATAATATTACAAGTATTCAACATATGTGGAAATTTTGTGAGGCCAAGAATGGAAAGGGGGAGCATGATGGTGCAGGAGTGTGTATCAAAAGAGCCATAGCACGAGAAGAGTTAAAGTATAAAGACAATACAAAGTCAAGATAGATGTAAAATCAATCGTCGAGTGGTGTAATGCTTCAATGGGTCCAGGTAATGACTTGGTAAGTCTTTAGTTCGTAGATTTTTTTGGTTGATAGAGCTACTAACATTGCAAAATATGAGGATTGTTGTATTCTGATAAGATCAAGTGAGCTACACTCTTTTAGAAGCTCTAATGCAGGTTCATGGAGTATCCATACACGAAAGATGGCATGCTTTTGTTCTTCATGTACAATTCAAGCATGTAATGAGTGTGAGTCAAAGTAGTGGGTTGACAAATGATAGTTAAGATGTCTACTTGCCCACTTGACATTTATCGGTTCCCAATAACACTACAAATGACATAGATGGAATCATCAGTTGAATTTGATCACATATTAGATCTAGTTCAACTAGGTAATATATCTACTTTCATAGTTTTGAAATTCTCAATGTTATCTTACTTTGTAGTGTTTTTTTAATGTTGACTAATTCATCTAATTTGATGCACATATCAATGTAAGGCATGTTTATGTAGTTATTGTAGATGAATAAAATGAAGAGGGAACATATTAATTATGTTTTTGTGTCAAGGGAAAAAGGAAATTGGAGGCCCTAGTTACAAATGGAGAAAATATCAAATACCCTATAGGCTTAGTGGTTGTTACTGGATCATGGATTAGAAGGTACCCAGTTAAGAGGTCTGATGTTTGGTTGTTTCAGGACTTTGACACACATCTAAATATTCTTTATTACTCAAACCTTGTCATGGCATCCATTATTCATTTGATCAAATATGGGGGTATACCTTTGAACAAGAACTTGTGGAAGGTGTGTGAGTCTAAGTAGGAGGAAATACTTGACACAATAAAGAGTAGAGAAGACCCAGATGGTTTGTTGGATTGATTTGTAAGTATGTAAATTGAATTTGTAAAGTCATGTTATTGATGACTTTTTTTTGGTTATTAAAATATGTATCATTATCTTGTGTTCTAACTTCTATGGAAATGATAAAAACACATATATTGTAAAGTTTCATTTTTTAAATCTCATTCTTTCATAGATTTAAACCTCTTCTTCATTCTAACTCATATATTGTAGTTGATAGTTAGACTATATATTAGTGGTTGAAAGAATATTAGTGTTTCTTTCTTTCTTAGGTCACATTAGAGTATATTAATGTACCTTCTCAACACATGACTTGGTCATGCTTTATCTTCCCTTTGACTGTTGTCGTGATTGCTTTGATTTTGTTCTCCTTGCCACCTATACATCATGATTTCATGCTTAGTTTTTAATATGACTTCATAAGTTTCTATAGCATGATTTCAATTTCAAGCTTTTACATGACTTCATACATGCATATATTATGGAGGCCACATCAATTCCAACTCCATGGAAACCATACACATCATAACTTACATCCACAACTTGCATGGTTTCATTGAGGTGCAACTTGGTTACATTTTTATATCTCCACCTTAGAATCAAAATAAAACTTAGACTCAATTTTTACATGGCTTCATGCTTGTAGCTACCATTGGGGCCAACTCAATCATAACCTCATGATTTTTTGGATCATCATGATTCCATTTCACAAAAAGAATCATAGAGCATGTGCAACTACATTACATCAACAAAATGCATTTTGTATTAGTGGTATAGAAACATGCATCATTTGTATGGCATGCCTTCAATCACTTATCCTTATTAAATGGACCCTTGAGTGATCCATATTTTTAGCATATATTGTATTGTTCCTCCTCATAAGTACTATTAGTACCTTGAATTCAATTATTGTTATGAGTTATGCATGATCATAGTCATTAAAGGGGCATAAATCTCATGAATGTCATATGAAGTCATGAACATGATTATAAGATGTTTCCCTTTATGGTGAATAACCATTCTTCAATGCTGTTATCCTTCAAATGATCATGATTTTTCTTTCTTTGTGATGCCTTTGTGCATGCAGTGTCAAGTTGCAAGGTGGCATAATTTTTGTTTAGTTCTTCATGTGACCAAACTGAAAGCTCCAACATGTTTGGGTGGGGGGGTTTATGCTAAACAAGGTCATGTTTTGCACCCCAACATGACAAATCATTCTAGACTACATTGTATCAACAATTTCTCATTAGAGCTCTAAGTGCAAAAAAGTGGCAAACTTTGATGAGCTCTTTCTTGTAAACATTGGAATTTGCAACCATTTTGTTTGAAGGTATAGGGTCACATAGGGTCCTTCTACAATAAAGTCTCTCTGTTTTTTATATCTCCAATCCATTTTCCCATGGTGACAAGTTTTTAGTTGATGGAAAAAGCGTCAGATGCATGTAGTGTAAAGTTTTAAGGTGGTGTAATTTTCATGATGTTCATCGTGTGATAAAAACGATGGTTCCAACACATTTGGATGTGTAGGTTTATCCTAGGAAAGTTTTTGTTTCACACCCCAACCTACCGAAACATTTTAGGCTACATTGCACCAATGATTTCTATTAAGAAACCAAAGTGCAAAAAATAAGAAACTTTGACGAGATCTTTCTTAGAAACCATGAAAATTACAACCATTCCATCTAAAGGTGTAGGGTCATGTAGGGCCCCTTTATAATAACCTCCCTTAGTTTTCATATCTCCAATCCATTTTCTTATGGTGACAAGTTTGTAGTTGATGGAAAAAGTGTCAAATGCATTAAAGAGAAAGTTGGAAGGTGGCGTAATTTTCATTTTGTTCTTTGTGCGACCAAATCGATAGTTCAAACATGTTAGGATGGGTAGGTTTATGCTAGGAAAGGTCCTATTTTTCACCCAAACATGCCAAAATGTTCCAGGCTACATTGCATTGACGATTTCTCTTAAGAGACCAAAGTGTGAAAAAGTAGCATACTTTGGTGAGCTCTTTCTTAGAAATTGTAGCACTTACAACCATTTTTTATAAAGGTACATGATCATGTAGGGTCTATATATAATAACCTCTTTTAGTTTTTCATATCTCCAATCCATTTGCTTGTGGTGACAAGTTTTTAGTTGATGGAAAAAATGTTAGATACATGCAATGTAAAGTTACAAGGTGGTGTAATTTTTGTTTTGGTCATCATGCGACCAAACCAATAGTTACAACAAGTTTGAATGGATATGATTATGCTATGAAAGGTTTTGTTTCACACCCCAACATGCCAACATTGCACCTATGATTTCTCTTAAGAGACCAAAGTGTGAAAAAACAACAAAATTTGACTAGCTCTTTCTCAAAATCCATGGCCTTTACAACCATTCTTTCTGAAGGTATAGGGCCATATAGGGCCCCTCTATAATAATCTCTCTCAATTTTTAATATATCCAATCCATTTTCCCGTGGTGACAAGTTTTCAGTTGATGGAAAAAGCGTCGATGTATGTAGTGTAAAGTTGCAAGATGGTGTAATTTTTTGTTATGTTCATCATGCAACCAAACCGACAGTTCCAACATGTCTGTATGGGTAGGTTTATGTTAGGAAAGGTCATGTTTCACACCCCAACATGCCAGGATGTTCTAGGCTACATTGCACCGACAATTTCTCTTAAGAGACCATAGTACGAAAAAACAACAAACTTTGACGAGATATTTCTTGAAAACCCTGGCACTTACAACTATTCCGTCTAAAGGTATAGGATCATGTGGGGTCCCTCTATAATAACCTCTTTTATTTTTTCGTATCTCTATAAGGAAGCTAAAGTAGCAAAACTTCCTACACTAATCTTGAGACGAGAATAATGCAAAAATTTGATAGATCCTTAATAGTTATATAAACTTAAACATAAATAAACATAAATATCATGCATACCACAACACAATGATTTATGTGGGGAAAAACCTTTTGGGAGAAAAACCCCACACTCCAAAATGCTGCCCAATATTATTTAAAAATCACAAAGATTACAATATACTTGTAGAACAAGCTTCTCACATGAGTATCACCAACCAGAGATCTAGATGCAACATGGCCACAATTAGAACCTCATAATACATCATGATACATAGCTGTAATACAATTCCCTCATAAAATAGGTTTTCCTTCTAGGGAAAGTCAAGCTGATAAAATATCGGCCGTTAGATACGAGACATAATGATGAATGATCAAGACATAATGATGATCCCCATGGACCCCTCACGGGGGGGAGACCCCCTCACACCCCCCTTCGTCATCAGATGAATAGTGTACCTTATGTATCAATAGTAACTTATGTAATTGCAAGGTTGAGACATATTTTCCCAACAATCTCCAATCCATTTTCTAGTGATGACAAGTATTTAGTTGATGGAAAAAACGTCAGATGCATGTAGTGTAAAGTTACAAGGTAGCATAACTTTCATTTTGTTCATTGTGCAACCAAACCAATAGTTCCAACACATCTGAATGGGTATGTTTATACTAGGAAAGGTCCTATTTTTCACCCCAACATGTCAAAACATTCGAAGCTACATTGCACCAACGATTTCTCTTAAGAGACCAAAGTGTAAAAAATAACAAACTTTGATGAGCTCTTTATCAAAAATCATAACACTTACAACTATTTAGTTTAAAGGTACAAGGTCATCTAGGACCCCTCTATAATAACCTCTCTTAGTTTTTATATCTCCAATCCATTTTCCTGTGGTGACAAGTTTTCAGTTGATGAAAAAATGTCAAATGCATTGAAGAGAAAGTTGCAAGGTGGTGTAATTTTCATTCTATTCATTGTGCGACCAAACCAAAAATTCCAACATGTCTAGATGGGTAGGTTTATGCTAGGAAATGTTCTCTTTCGTACCCAACATGTCAAAATGTTCTAGGCTACATTGCATCGATGATTTCTCTTAAGAGACCATAGTGCAAAATAACAACAAACTTTAATGAGATACTTTTGAGAAATCGTGGAATTTACAAGCATTCCATCTAAAGGTACATGATCACGTAGGGGACCCATCTACAATAACCTCTTTCATTTTTTCATATCTTCAATCCATTTACATGTGGTAAAAAATTTTTAGTTGATGAAAAAAGTGTTAGATGCATGTAGTGTAAAGTTGCAAGGTGGCGTAATTTTCATTCTGTTCATCATGCAACCAAACAAATAGTTCCAAAATGTCCAAATGTATAGGTTTATGCTAGGAAACTTCCTATTTCGAACCCCAACATGCTAAAACATTCCAACCTACATTGCATTAGCAATTTCTCTTAAGAGACCATAATGCAAAAAAGTAACAAACTTTGGTGAGGTCTTTCCCAGAAAAAATGGAACTTACAACCATTATGTCTAAAGGTATTTGATCATGTAGGGTTCCTCTACAATAAAATCTTTCAATTTTTGATATCTCCAATCCATTTTCCTGTGCTGACAAGTTTTTAGTTGATAGAAAATGCGTCAGATGCATGCAGTGTAAATTTGCAAGGTTGCATAATTTTTGTTTTGTTCATGCAATGAAACCAATAGTTCCAAAATATTTGGATGTGTAGGTTTATGCTAGGAAAGGTCCTATTTCACACCTCAACATGTCAAAATGTTCGAGGATAAATTGCATCAATGATTTCTCTTAAGAGACCAAAGTGTGAAAAAGTAGAAAAAATTGTCGATTTCTTTCTCAAAAACTATGGAACTTACAACCATTATTTATAAAGGTACAAGATAATGTAGGGCCCCTCTACAATAAACTCTTTCGGTTTTTCATATCTCCAATCCTTTTTCCCATGGTGACAATTTCTCAGTTGATGAAAAAAGCATAAGTTGCATTCAAAAGAAAGTTACAAGATAGCCTAATTTTTGTTTAGTTCGTCGTGTGGCAAAACCAACAATTCCAATATGTCAAGGTGAGTGGGTTTATGGTAGGAAAGGTTCTATTTTTCACCCCAACACACTATATTTCTCTAGACTACATTGTACCGATGCTTTCTCTTAAGAGCCCTAAGTGCTAAAAAGTGGAAAACTTTGACAAGCTGTTACTTGGAAATCGTAGAACTTAGAAACATTTCATTTGAAGGTATAAGGTCACATAGGGTCTCTCTACAATAAATTCTCTAAGCTTTTCATATATCCAAGCTATTCCACTGTGGCGATGATGTTTCAGATGTTCCAAAAAGTGTTAATTGCATTTAGTAAAAAGTTGTTGAGAGGCATTGTTTACATTCTTCATCTCATGGGGGTAAATTGACAATTCCAACACGTTGGGGCACAACTATAGAATAAGTCCACTTTCTGATTTTTGGTCAACACAGGTATCTATGCTCTTATGACTGAATGATCTACACCAAAGAACTAGTCTCCTCTGTTGATTGAACTCAATGCAATCATAAACATGTTGGTCAATATAGGAATACATTTTTTTGAGATGAAGGAAAGTGTGGGCATGAATAATACCTAGACATAAATTAGAAGTAGTGATCGGTCAACTAGAGGATGGGTACTTGAATATAATTCAATAAAATTATTGGAAATATAGTGTAAACTATTTGTACTTTCTCTTGAATGAAACTTGATTCCATAACCATATGCAAAAAATATGGTATCCAAGACCACAAACACATAGTGGTGTAGGAAAGATAATAATTAAACAACAAATATAGGTGAAAAGAGTGTAAAGATCACCATAAAAAAATTAATAAAAAGGAAAAACATAAAATACCAGTGGGAAACTAAAAAAGGTAAAGGTACATCATGATAAAAATCTTCACATCCTCATTATCTTCATTTTATCAATACAAAAAAATATTATGAATGAATGAATAAAAAATATATTATTCAATAAAGTGCGATAATGCTTACAAACACTAATGCATAAATCTAAAAACAAGTTATGAAGCATGGATTACAATTGGATTTTTGAAAAATAAAGTAAACCATTTACACATATCCAATGAAGCTTGTTACTGTATAATGGAGGCAACATATTATTATCAAAAACTTGAAGTCTAAAAATATAATCCTTAATTAGCTCTTTTTCCTTGTGTTTTCATTACATTCTTGAGAGATAAACATTTAATATGATATTTTTGTAAGAATGGATTGGAATAACATCTTAATCATTTATTGTTACATCAAATAATTATTCATTTATTTAAATAATCATTTATAATGCAAATTTAGACACCATCAATAAAAAAAGATATGTATTAACCAAATAGTCATATAGGCATACATTAATATATGCCAATATAAGTATAATATATATACAAAAAGTCCATATAGGCTTACAAGAATTCCATATGGGCATACGATGCCACATATATACAATACAAAATATATGTTCAAAAATGCCATATAGGCATACAATAGAGGACCCTAATAAATAGCCATTTCCCTCAAGGTGAAGGAAATAGATCATGAGTGGTCTTTAATTGTCGGGGGGATGGAGATGCCTATGATGGTGGTCTACTTTGAATTCATTCACTAGACCTCTTGTTTAAAGATTCATGGAGCTGAACCTATTACAATAAAAAGTATAGACATTAATATATAGGAATTACATTATAAAATGAAATATTTAACAAAATAATCACTTGTTGCAACTAAATGATCTCTCTCCTCATCCACAACAATGACACACTCACGCTATGGCATTCTGAAGTCCTGTAGAAACCATCCAGATAGAAATTAAACTACAAATAAATAATCATTTGATTTTTCAATAATAGATAGCTAAAACAATGAATAGAATATGAACTTTACTAATCTACCTCATACTTCTGTGAAAGGCATCGAGCTTGCTACTACTGCAGTGACACCATGCTCCATTTTCCTATTAATATCAGGAGGAATGTCTACTTGCAACATCTGAAAATAAAATAACATTATTCCATTACCAAAACTAGAAACTTATGACTACATTTTAGAAATAAATATTGATTTCTAAATTGTTTAAGGGGATCAAGTTAGTTTTTGGTCAAAATGGTTTCAATTTGTGGCTTCCTACTAACAAGTGTTGTGAGCTCATAGTTGTTGATAATGTGTGTATCCTTATTTATGACTTTAATTATTGATAGTGTGTGGGTCCCTATGGATATTTTTTATGATATCATAAATAACTATGTTTCACCATATCCTTTATTTACAACAGTGAGACCATTATCAATAAGGTGAACAATTAGATGCATCCCCTATTGAATTGAATGACCAAGTGTGACATATTGAGGATGATATAGGTCATGACTTATAATGTATGACACAGTAAACACAATTGTGAGTACTTATTGAACTATTATTAGACTATTGTGTTAGTTTTAGTCTAATTATGAATCCCATAACTCTAGTGAATATGACATAACAAGGGGATATATTAGGATTTATTGTATTGTGGCTAGACTAGACTTTATATTTTACCATTGCATAGTGAATACTTACTTAAGAATGTGATTTGGTTTTGTATAGGATGATGTTTACTAGAGAAAAATAAATACCATTTTGAACCTAATAGATTTTCACATGAATACCATTTCAGTATCACAACTTAAAATTTATGAGCAATATAGGATTATGTAATATTTAGTGTGACAAGTAGCGTATGTTTTGGGGTATAATTGTGTGATCGTAAACATGAAATACTATGCACCATGTTTTGATTGGATGAAAAATTCACAATGTATCTTTAGTATATAATAGTGGCCAAGGGTAAAGAAAGAGTGTTCAACAATACTTAGCCATAAAATTATTATATATATTTAATGTGCTATATAATACAATGTACTGTTGTAAAGGATAAATATAGTTCATTGGGATAATGAGGTAAATAAATGTATCAAATTAAACTATATCAAGGAATGGAGAGTCATGTTAGAAGTAAAAGTTAATGGATATAAGATAGTTTAGCATTATTAAAAGAGATGAATGTTGATTTTAATGAAGATAGTGAAGTTGACATGTCTTAGAATGAATAGATGTTATACAAAGTAATGTATGTGGATCAATGTCATATAGGATTACATTCAATGAATGATCCAAATCACACAAATTAGCCCTCGGTATTCATTTGTTGCCTAGAAAATTGATTACGAGTTTTGATGAAGAGTTGCAAATAACATAATCACATAGAATAGTTAGGTTTGGTCGATGGGAGGTATTACAATGAAGATGTCTATAGAAGGTGGATAATTAATTGACACCACTAGCCTATATTTTTGGAGGTCAAAAAACATGAAAAAATAAATTCATAGATTATGAAGTACATAACAACCAGAAATCAAATTAATTAAAAAGTACAAAGCATACTTACAAACTATCTACAACCTTCAAGTCATTAGACAATATTCCATTATGAAATATAATTTTTTTATTTTAAAATTAAAAATACTCTATATTACTTGAGTGAAACTTCAATGACCACCTCTTTTGCCAGGTGTTGCTTTCAAAGGTCCAAGAGTAATCTATTCAACATAAAAAATGAGATAAAAGAATATCATTCATATAACATTCAACTATTCACATGTAATATTTATAATTCTTTACTAGTTACATACCTCTGTAGTAGATGTCATCATGTAATATGTAGGTGGACGACCACTGCAAATAGGGTGAACACTATGAGCCTAAAATTTCATTATAATCATTCAACTAATTTAGTTAATATTTAATTTCAAAAATGAAATTTAATAAATTAAATTAAATGAACTTGTTGACATTTACTTGACTATCAAGGTCGAATGTGTCGTTTAGGAGGGAATTTGTCATCACTATCTCATCAGCTGTAGATGTACCTTGGGCACATGAATCTCGACTATCCTCAGGATCATAAACATAGAGTGACCCACAAGCCTAGAATAAATGAGGTGGAAGTCGACTCCTCGAAGACTCACCTGCCTCACCTTATGCTAGAGGCCTAGTATGCTGTATGAGGCTCTAAGTGAGGGAACTAATCGATTGCAGTGTATACACTTCAACACTCTCCTTCACAATGGAAGGGATAGTTACATGCTCATACGCTAGTCTAGCGAGTGGTCTCATTGGTCACTATGTGTCAATACGTGCCCCCACTCTGTCTTGTACAAAGCCCCCACATCTACCTTGGAACTCCCGCATGTCAAAATAGTTTGGGATTTTATTGAGGACAAAATCACAATAGAGTTTCCTCAAAAAATATTGTGGTACCTCATTGTTGTTGCATGGAGGATGGTCAAAAACCATCCACCACTTTTACCAAAAATAGTTCTTTTTCCCTTGGTGGTCGCACCAATAGATAGGGAACCTCTTGCATGTAGGATGTAAGGGTTGATTCATTTTAGGGTTCATGAATAGTGCACACAAGTCAAATTTTGTAATTTTTTCATCTTTAACCTGTTTATATGATAATTTGTTGGCATAATATTGTCTAAGCTCTTGTCTCTTCTCAGACCAACTATTTATTTGCTTGCTAATTGAATCTACATGATATATTATGGATTGAAGTGATTGAGAAAGCACAGTTCTATGTGAGGTTGTGCTTGAAGGATCTCTCAACCTTGCAATTAACTCCTCAATTTATTTTTTGTTATTTTCAATTTTCACCATCAAATTTTAATGTGTTCTTGGAGCATGATGAGGAATTGCAAGAGGTATTTTTTGAGGTTGTTCTTTAGGAGGGATTTCAACATTAGGTGAATTAAGATTTTGAGGATGATTTAGGGGTGCATTATCATTTCCTAAAAATTAAATAAGTTTACATCAAAAAACATATTCAATCTACCTATTCAATACCAAAATCATAAAAAAAATAGAAATAACTTACTCCAACCTTCCCAACTTCATGGTGACATTTTGATGAAGATTCAATGAAGAAATGGAGTGGTTTTGAGCTTCCTAGAACATGAATATGTTATGTAGGGTTTGTAGGCCATGGAGGAGGTTTTGAATAACTGATAAAAATGAATGAAATGAAGTTTTACTTTTTTTCTTCTTAAATAAGCAATAACATGATTGCGTTATAACAGACTCACGTTATTGATCATTCAAGCAATAACACACAAGTGTGTTATAATGAACTCACGTTATTGACTTGTAGTGATGGAGCATGAGGCTCAGTAACTTCAAGACATAACACGAGCACGTTATAACACACTCACATTATGGCTTTTTTGAAGTTTAAAAGTGGGGTGGCCACTTTTTGGCCCCCAATCTTTGTGCACCTGCCCATAAAACAAGTGGGATATAATCAAGCTAACTTGGATAATCAGATGATTTCCATCAAAGAATATGAAAATGCAAAACAAGATTCAATGGGAACTATTTGCCTCCCCATTTAGATTGGTCCAACTTTGTAACTATACCACATGAAATATCATTGATATCGATCTCCCCTACAATATCCTCCTCGATCACCCATGGATCCGCACCATGTAGGTAATTACATCCACCTATCATCAATGCATTAAATTTCCACATAATGGTATTGAAGTCACTATCTACATTGATCCTCACCCTTTTGTGTATTTTCATGCTCTTGAGGCAACTTTCCCTCATTCTTAACATTTTATTGGGGTTGAAGTTGTACCTTCCAACACAACTTCATCCTCATCTTATGTCGATCCCAACACACTTCTCGAATAGTTAGATTCATCCACTACCCTCGAATCCACCTTTTCCATGGTCAAGATCACTGATAAGGGCTGTGGGGTATGAGATGAGCACCGATCTTAATGTGGGGATCATGCCCCTCTCTCCACATACTTTTGGAAGACCATCCTTGCCAAAAAGACCATAAGGATCAACAATCAAAATTTTGGGGTCCACCACTTTCCAATCCCTAGGTACTTTGAAATAGGAGCAAATTGAAGAAGATATTAGTCAATGGGTATACCATGAAGAACCCGCGAGTTTTACTACACTCTTGGAATATTTTCAAGAGACTTAATCCTACCGCCCATTAGATGACTCAAAATTTAAATTAACAAGGGAAAGGATTGGGGAAAAATGAACAAGGTATACTCCAACCTATAGAACTACCAACTAATGTCAAACATCAAGGACTTGGATAAAACTCTAAGCAAAAGAAACCTTCAATATCACTGAGTACTTTTAACAATGTCACTTCGGATTCCATTATTATTTTAGATATCACAAATGAAGTCATTAAACTCTCCTATGATGATTTGGATGTCTCCTCCCTCTTTTCCACTTTCATCCTTGTCATTGACCTCCCACTTCATCACCCCGAACTCAATAACTAGGACCAACATGGATCCACACACCTTGATATATTTCAAAATGATGACACATTTATAGAATTCATGAGTTTTTGTGAGGGCCTACTTCATGATGATCATATATTGAGCTTTCTCTATGCACTTGATCAACATTCCTTCTTTGGGGAAGATAAAATCCTTAATCACAAAAGTAAAATCAAGAAAATAATTCAAGGTCTCTTAGTGAAAACCTCCTTGAGGCACTTTTAGATCAATCAAAAGCAAAAAGAAAGTGTGCATCCTTTGATGAAAACCTCCTTGAGGAATTAGAGGATGATGATGTTCATCTTCCCCTCATTGGTCCAAAAAAATCATAAAAGGTCTCCTATCTTGATAGAAGAGACTAAAGAGATCAAATTGGACACTACAACTGAACCACAACTCACATATGTGACAACTTCCTTGTCAGTAGAGGAGCATAAAAAATTATCTAGCATCCTTTAGAAAGGTTTAGTCAACTTTTCCTGGTCATATTTTGATATGTTGGGACTTAATACTGCATTAGTGGTCCACCACTTGGATGTTCATTTGGATGCCAAGCCTATTAAATAGAAAATCCATAAGATGCACCCTCAAGTTGCACTATTGGTCAAAGTATACCTCAAATTTAAGCTATTGGAAGTTGGTTTTATTCAACCCATAGATTACTCCAATTGGATCTCCAACATTTTTCCTGCTGCTAAACCAACTAGAGGTATTCGTATTTGCACTAACTTTAGAGATTTCAACAAATCTTACCCAAAAGATGAATTCTCCCTTCGTAATATTGACATCCTTGTAGATTTGATAGGGAAGATTCATGCTATGTTATCATTAATGGATGGTTTCTCAAGCTATAATAAAATCTGCATTGCAATTGAAGACCAACATAAAATGACCTTTATAGCTCCATGGGGAACCTTCTATTACCAATTCACACCCTTGGTTTGAAGAATGCAAGTGCCACATTTCAACGTGCAATGACTATCATCTTTCATGATCTCATCCACATCATCATTGAGGACTATGCAGACAATTTTTTGGGTAAATCAAGGACTAGAGAAGAACACCTAGTTATCCTTGAACACATCTTCACTTGCTTGGAGCAATATCAATTATGATTAAATCCAAAGAAGTGTGTCTTTAGTGTCACTTCGAGCAAACTCCTGGGTTTAATTGTGTCTAGTAGATACATTGAGGTTGATATCACTAAATTCAAAGAAATTATGGATATGCCTCCTCCAAGAAAACTTAAGTAGTTGAGAATCTTGCAAGGAAAAATCCAATCCATCTAACAATTCATTGCTCAACTTGCTGATAAATTCCAACCTTTTAATCAAATTTGATTCAAAAAGACGCCACATTAAAATGGGATGATTCATGTCAACAAAGATTCAAAAAAATCAAAGAATATTTGGCTAATCCACCCATCCTTATTCCTCTTATATTAGGAAAACCATTTTTTAAATATTTTTAGCCACTTCAATAGCATTGGGGGCACTTTTTGCACAACATGATGAGAATGGGAAAGATCAAGAAATGTACTATATAAGTCACATAATTGTTGGCTATGAGCTTAACTATACACCCATGGAAAATAAATATTTGGTAGTGGTATTCATTTCTCAAAAACTCAGGCATTATATGCTTAGTAATTCAATCAAACTTATTTCTAAAGGTGACCCCCTCAAGTATCCATTATCACAAACATCTTTGACAAGACATGTGGCTAAATGGGTCATGCTTCTTAGTGAGCTTAATATTGAGTATGCCAATAAAAAAGTAATCAAAAGTCACGTCATCATGGATAAATTCGCAAATGATCCTCTAGTGGATCCTTACCCATTGATCACTGAATTTCCAGATGAGTCCATCTTCACAGTCACTAAATAAACTTCGTGGAAGTTATACTTTGATGGTTCATTCACTCAACATGGATCGGGTGTGGGTATCCTTTTCGTCACCCCTCAAGGTGAATTTATTCCTAAATCATTTAGATTAGCCTTCCTGTGCACAAATAAAATTGCAGAATATCAGACTCTCATCATTAGTTCGAAGATAGCGGTTCAATGGAATATCAGTTCGTTACATATTGACGATGATTATCCGCCCATTATTAAATAGGTCAATAATGAATTTTAGACTAAGGATGATAATTTTCTTCTTTATAAACACATGGTTGATGAGTAGAAGAAATATTTTAGCTACATCTAGTTTGAACAAGTCCCCCATCTTCAAAATGAAGTAGTAGATACAATGGATATAATTGGGTCCTTGTTAGATATGCCTTGTGATTGTCATGTGAATGTGAATTCCTAGTTGAGAAAATTTTGATGCTTGCATATATGATCTTATAGATACAAAAATGGTGTGTGAGATCATTGGTCCCCAATCCCCTTGGTATCATGACATCTACACCTTCCTTCATGACATCTTACAACCTAACCTCATCTTGCTACACAATCCTTGGAGACACCTTATATCGTAGAGGGTATGATGGCTCCTTATTGTGATATATAGACACTACAAAAGTTAATTTGACATTAAATGAGGTACATAGTGGTATTTATGGGGCTCACACTAGTGGCATGGTCCTTGCAAAGAAGCTCCTTCAAATGGGATATTATTAGCCTACAATGGAACATGATACATGTGAATATGTGAAGAAGTGTGTTCCCTATCAACAAAATATGGATTTAATACATGTACCATCTCAAGCATTGCAACCTATTACCTCACCTAGCCTTTCTCATAATGGGGTCTCAATTTAGTCAGAAAGATACATCCTCCTTCAACGAATGACCACACCTTCATTATCACCATCACTAAATATTTCACTAAATGGGTGGAAGCCATTCCCATCACCCTTATCACCGGCCTTCAAATTTCCAAATTTATCCTATATCATATCATCTATCAATATGGTATCCCCTTTGCTATCATCATCAATAATGGTAAGCCCTTCAAAAAACAACATGTGATATAATTGTGTGAGTAATTCAACATCCAACATCATTGGTCCACCCCATATTACCCTCAAGGTAACGACCAAGCTGAGGCAACTAATACGATCTTAATTAAAATCCTTAAAAATGTTTTCAATGACACTAGTCATGATTGGAATCTTCATCTCAATCCTGTCCTTTGGGCTTACCACACTAGCATCTGTACATCTACTAGTGCCACACCCTATTCACTAGTCTATGGTGTTGAAGCTATCTTGCCAATAGAAGTTGAACTCCCATCCCTACACATCTCATTGAAGAACATCATCAATGATGAGGAGTATTGGGTTGCACGTTTTATTTAGTTAGAGCTTTTGGATGAGCCATGCCTCAATTTCTATAACCATCTTCAAGCTTATTAGAATAGATTAAGGAGCTATAACAAGAAAATCAAACCTTGCCACGGTGATCTTGTTCTTAAAGAGAACTAGTAGAACCAAGAGGATCAAGAAAAGAAGGGAAAATTTGAGGCTAGTTGGTTGGGTCCCTATGTCATCACAACAAAATATGGTTCATGGGAATATTAGTTGGCTATTCCTAAAGGTGAACCTTTGGATGAACCCATCAACATCATCCACCTTAAGAGGTTCTACTCCTAAGTTAGCTAAGTTATCCCACCTTCAAAAAATACAAAAAAATCAAAAAACGTCCAAAAGCAAAAAATATAGAAAATATTAAAGAAAAATAAATCATCTTACAGTGGAAACCACCCTTGGTGGTACCTTGGGAAAGTACATTTGGTGAAAACCTGGCAACAAGTGCCATTCATATGGGGCATAATAATTATCTACCTCATCTCCCTTTGCCATGTTATTTTATACATTTTCTTACCACTCATATCCTCTCCATCCTATTCATACCACATGCATTATATATCCACTAGCTCTCTTGATCTAGACATCCCATCCATCCCATAGTATATGTTAGTTGAGGATCTGATACATCAAATTTACTATCCCAATTCATGAGCTTCACTCATTTATTCATGGGTGAACCTCATGGATCCTGATACACATTTTCTATTCAAGGTCATTTTCTTGGTTAGGATTTTGCTAGTTGTCATTAGTTGCATATAGTGTACATCATTTTAGTATTGTCTCATCCTCTAGGTCCATTATTGTATATATTGATCATTAGGTTCCATCTTTGTGTCTGTGTGTCACCAAGATTCCCTAGTAGGTTGGTACTTCTACAAAATCCATTATATCCAAGGAATATCAAATCTCTTGATCATCCCTTGTCATACAAATCTTAGGATCATCCTATCCATCTTTAGTCTTTGTAGGATATATCATTCCTCACATCAAATCACATTAATCCACCTGTTGTCTTCATGGAAAAGGTACTTGAGATTTATTATTATTTTTGGGTATTTTTGAATTTTTGTTTCTTTTTGAGCTTCGTACTCTATCTACTTGAGGTCACCATAGTCCTTGATATCATTGTTTTCTTCCACTGAATAGTAGCACTAGGGGCATGTCTTGGCTTTGTATTTTTACGATCATGTTTTTTGAGTTGCCTCACATTGTATCCACCAAGATCTATCTCGGGATGCTGGGGCATCCTTTTGTAGTTGTGGTTTTCCAACATTGGACCCACCAAATCCCTTTGAGACTTTGTAGGATGTTGGAACAACCTATTTTATTTGTTGTGTCTATCCTATGCATGCGATATGAAGTCACCTTGGTTCCTCATACCATGGCACACAGTATCTCATGCTAAATCAAATTAAGTGCTCACTACAAGGCAGTATAATATATATAATACCAAGTTGCTCACATTTTTTCCTATATCCTACCATCTACCATCTTTGTCATCCCATATTTACTATTCATTCTCATTACCCTTTTCCTAATAGTTGGATTTTTATGGTGCAAGTATTCACTTTCCACTTTTCCTATTAGGTTTGGTTTAGTTTTGGTTGATAGACTATGGTTCCACCTATCATCTACTCATATTTTATCATTTTCACTATCATATTCATTGCATTAAGTTGTTTAGGGTTTGTTATTCTAAGCATACTTTATAATTTTCATTATCATATTCATTGCATTAAGTTGTTTAGAGTTTGTTATTCTAAGCATCTTTTTTATCATTTTCATTATCATTTAGATTGCATTAAGTTATTTGTAATTTGTTATTCTAAGAATCTTTTATCATTTTAATTATCATATTCATTGCATTAAGTTGTTTAGAATTTGTTATTCTAAACATATTTTATCATTTTCATTATCATTTAGATTGCATCAAGTTGTTTAGAATTTGTTATTCTAAGCATCTTTTATCATTTTCATTATCAGTTTAGTTGCATGAAGTTGCTTTAGGTTCATTTCTTTAAAACACCTTTTATCATTTAGGTTGCATTACATTGTTTTATCATTTAAGTTCATTATGTAGTGTCATTATATAATTAGATTTCATCTATTAAATTTAGTTGCATCACATATCAATCCATTTACATGCACTACATATTCACAATATACATCCATACATGAATCAAATGTATACATGAGCATCACATGTCATTCATAGGTATAATAAATCATCCTGCTATCATTAGGACTCACATAATCATATATATATATATATCCACCTTGCATCACACACATTAGTACACATCACATCCACATAACATACATATAGTTGTATCCTACATCACCACTCATCAGTGTAACATATCAAGTAATACCATCATATACATCACATATATCTAATCCTACACATATATCAACTCATAAAAAAACATGCATCATCCATCCATATCCATATCCATAAATAAATCAATGTACAATCACACGAATCCATGTGCATCATTAAAACCATAAAATATCGATATCCATATATGAATCAATATCAAATCATATGAATCCATATCCATGAATAAACAAATGTCCATTAAATAAATGAATATCCATAGTATAATCAATTTCTAGGAATCATCATACATATACATCTAGGATCCATGCCTCAATCAAATAAATCTAGCTTCCTGTACAATAGGGTTCATCGGAAAATCACTGCCACTTGTGTATCACACCAAAATTGTCACCAGATCTCTACCTCTGCTACTTGTTGCTACTTACATCTAAGTGTGTAGGGGAATGTGGCACTCCTCTTGATGCTATTGGCCCTCCTGATTCACCTCCTTGTGGGGGTCCCATCGATCTGCTCCTCCTGGATCTCGACCATAGTGATTAGGACCCACTCCTCCTTGAGCTCTCCACCTTCGAGAAGCTTAGCTTCCTCTTTGCCTCTAGGAATGCAACCATATATAAATACCTATAATACTGGGCCTCCCTCCCTTCCCATACAAGATGTTGTTTCATCTCTGCTATCCCCCTCCTCCTCCTTGGGGCTTGACAGCATCTCACTCCTACTTGTATAAATCCTTGTCTCCTTATAGCCTAGCCCTCTCTATATCCTAGGTATCCTGGGCTAGGCCTAGGCTATCCCTCTTTGAGGTAATCATATGTACCTCCCCTTATAGGCTATCCACTTGGGCCTGTAAGTTGTCCCTCTCCTCCTAGAGGATATCCTGCTTTGTCATCATCATGGCTAAGTCCTCCTATGCTTGTTGTAGCTATCTCTAAAATTTTGAAACCCTGCTCTCTATGAAAAAAAGTATTCACTCTAGGTCCTCCTACTTTCAATCCTCCTATCATGGCAATGTAACCTCCTCCAAAGGAAAAATGTTGGGTGACCCCCTCTCCACATTATCCACATCCATTTTCTCTCTCATCCTCCCTCCCTCCCTCCATCATTGCCAAAGGTTGTCACCTCCTTCACTATCTCCTCAACAACTATGCCATTGGCCTCCTACCGTTCACTCTGGTTCATCCTCCTCCTCCTCCCAACTCTCCTGTCATCCCCTACAATCTCCTCCATCCTCCCAATCAAAACCACTCATCTCACTGGAACCATGGGATTCAACCGATGCCCCCCACCAATCTGTGTATTATTGTGTCACAATAGGGTTATCAAAACCTCCCTACCTATCTGATATGGCTTCCTCTAGTTTTTTCCATGAGTGTGCTACTACCCTTGAGGCTATCTGTGTCCCCCACTCTGCCATCTCTTACGATAGTCTAGAAAACCTCTCAGGACCCTTTAGGATTTCTTGAACCACCTTGAACTATCCTGTCACCTAATCTAGCCTATATCTCTCAATAATATATGGGTACCTCCCAATGATATAGCATGTTGTAAACATGTATCTATTATATTCATTGTCCTCCCAACCATCCACCTCCCTGCACAATTTACATACAATGTCACCCTCCTCTAGCTCATCCAACAACCTCCTCTAGTAGGCCATGCCACACACCTCCTGGTAGCATAGTTTAATCCTCCAAGAAAATACCATGGGCTTATTTTCAACCCTCTTTGATTGGTTTCCAATCGACCATGTGATACTGATATGATCCCACACCCATATCTATAGTAGTGTGATGTGGATTAAGCTTTGCCCTCTGCTATAAAATATGATGTGTAGATCCTCATACAATTTCACCAACATGCCATGGCCACCATCATACATTGTTGCTGCTCTACCATCCCCACTACCACGTCCCCCAATGTTAGGCTAAACAACTGTTCACTCCTATTGAGTAGGAGCACCCAATTGATCAAACCACACATATAGAGTGCCACGCTTGGCACTCGATCATAACATCTCTCAATATCTAGAGCTCTTCCTCTAGTCGGTATGTCAACTATCTTGAACAATATCTGAAACAATGTGGGTACTACCTTCGCACTAGATGCCAATACCCATGGTTTGAAAATTGAAAACCATAGAATCCTTCACACATCCTCCAAATTCACCATTATCTCCATCATCGAGAGATGAAATGTGCTCATCTTCAAGCTCCATCTCTCAACTAAGGCTTTCAAAAGTGGTAGGTGGGCCCTAATAGTGGGCATTTGCATCATGTAAGCCAATCCGTAGGCATCCATGCATACCCAATCCTCCAAAAACTAAACCACTAGCTGTAACATCCTCGACTACCACTCTCAAGTCCGTAGGCTTGCTATGGCCTACATCCATCCAATGCATATGTCAGTCTCTTCCATCCTTTTTTTTGGTTCCTATTTCATCCAACTCTTTTGGAAGATTTTCCCTTTAGGCACAACCACCTATCCTTTGGCTAATCCACCCTTCAGGTGCATCCATCTATCCTCTAGCAGATCCACTCTTCTGGTGTATCCACCTATCCTCTAGTGGATCCTCCTTTTTGTAGTGCATTCGTCCCTTATCACATGGATCCACCTATTAAGTGAATCCACCTTTCTTCTGCATCTACCTCCTTTTCGTGAATCTTTTGGTTGGGTAGATCCACCTGTTCTATGGTGTATCTACTCATTTAGGGTGCATCCCCCCATCCTTTGTGGATCCAAACCTCAAGAAGATCTGCCTATCCTCTGGCAGATCTACTCATTTAGGGTGCATCTGCCTATTCTCTGGAAGATCTGGCCTTTTATTGCATATTTTACCTTCAACAGTTCCACCTAATTCAGGTGCATCCACTCAAGCTGAGGTGCATCTACCTATTTGATCTTCTTGGGAATATCTACCTTATTGGGTTGGGTGAATCCGCCCCCTGACCAGTATGGTTTCTAAGATCATTAAATGCATAAAATTCTTAAGTAAAAGGAAAATTTAGGTTATGTACTTGATTTCCTCATCCTCCTCGTTGCGGGCCTATGCCCTCACTCTATTAGCTCAATGTGCAATAGCTTGTCCACACACCATTTTCCTTCATCTACTTCACTTGATCGCTTGGGTAAATAGGGTTAAAATGAATAATAATTAGCCTCTAATTACTATTTATAATAAACCATAATCACCATTTTTTGCTCCCATTTCCTCCCTGTAGCTCCTTTTTCTACCGTTCCTTCACCATCTTTCCTCACTTTTCATCGCAGACCTTCTACTATCCCTCTTTTCTCTTTTTTGAGATGCCACTCGGGCCCTTTTTTCCTGTCCATCCTCTCGAGGGGGCATCACCTCCACATCGCTTTTCCTTCTAATTCTTCCATTTTCTCTATTGGAATATGTGCCTCAATTCTTACTGACATGGAACTCCTGAAGGGAAAAGTCACTGAGACATTATTTATGTCTGGCTGACTAACTATTCTAAATTCGTTTGAAATGATCATGTCATCAAGACAGAGTTGACGTCTTGCCGACAATGTCTATCGCTGTGACTTTTTGTGTTCGGCGTGACCTTTTGGCGAATGGAGACCTCTGGGCGATAGTTTGATCTTATCGGGGTAACACAAGGGTCTCGGGGAAATCTCTCAGCGACTACGTGATGTCTCACCAACGGTGGTTGACTTCGTTATGACATCCTTGCTCGGTGAAAGGTCTTAGCGAAAGGCATAAGTCTTGCCGACTCAGTAAGACTTGGTGATGCTCGATGAAAGGTCTCAGCGATGAAGAGAGATCTTGCCGATAGAGATAAAACCTAGCGCTTTCGCGGTGACAAAAGACTTTGTTATGAACTCTTGGCAAGAACAAAGTGTCTTGCCGATAGCAAATGTTCTTCGATGTAACATGAAGTGATCGGTGGAAGGTCCTGGCGAGAACAAAGTGTCTTACCGATAGTATAACTCTTCGATGTGACTTTGGATGTCAATATGTGGTCTCACTGAAGAGCGATAGTCTCACCGAATGGAAAACTCACGCCGACATGACTTGAAGACTTTGGCATGAGGTCTTGGTGATCTGCAGAAATTTTGTTGATGGCAAAGTAGAGATCAATATGACTTATGGCATTCGGTATGAGTCTTGCCGATGAGGGAAACTCTTGTCGATAGGAACAAAATGGACATCGATGTATTCAGTATGACTTGTGACACTCGCTATGTCGTCCTGCCGATTGTTGAGACTTATGCTGATATCATTATGAATCTTTTGAGCATCGGGGAGACACTTTCCGTGTCTCACCGACATGCAAACCCAGTTGAATGTTTCTCTAGCTGTTTGACTTTCCTATGTGGCATCTCATGGTCCATTCAGAGGAAGCAGATTTCAAATGGATGATGGTTGGAGTTTTTGTATAGTTGCAACGCTGGAGCTGACCAACATACAAGGAAAAATCAAAGCTGAAGAGGAAACTGTCTATGATTGGCAATGGCGGATAAGGATGCACAGAAGACAAAATCAAGATGTGATAAAATAAAAGAAGAACGATTCTGATTTGAGAAAAAAGAGTGAGTTGAATTGGATGTGATGAGAGCATCGTCTGTAACTGATGAACAGTGAGTAAAGCTACTGTGACTAACACCAGAGAGTTGTATCTCTGATTTGTATGTAATCTGTTGTTACTGTAATACAAAGAGTTTTAGCTTAGTGTGGTGGGTTTTTTCCCGATAGGGTTTTCCCACGTATATTTGGTGTTCTACTGTCTCGTGTATTTGTTCTATTTTTGTTAATCTTTCATGTATGTCTTAATTGGATTGTAATTAGAATTTTAAAAGGGTACTATCTGCATTCTCCCTGGTTGTTTTGACGTTAGGAAAGTGTTTCCGCACCTCTGCTTTCCTTACAAGTGGTATCAGAGCTTAGCCAGTTGTGCTATCCTTATGAGTGGGTTGGGTTTTTTGTGTCAATCCTTTTCTAGTGGGAGTTTGGTAGAAGACTGAGAAGTTAATTACAAATTAAGATGGCGAGCACATCTGGAAAGATGGAAATAGAGAGTTCAATGGTAGCAATTCTAAGCTGTGGAAACTCAAGATGGAAGATCTGTTAGTGGATTGTGATCTATGGCTTGCTGTGCTTGGAACTATGCCTCAAGGCATGAAGCAAGAAGATTGAGACCTGGCAGATAGAAAATCAAAAGGGCTATTAAGGCTCTGTTTAGTAGATTCTATTCTTCTGAATGTACATGAAGAAAAGACTGCATCTTCCTTGTGGAAAAGATTAGCATCCATTTATCAGGGTAAGTCCTTGGTGAACAAGCTATTCTTGAGGAAGAAACTGTACTCTTTGAGAATGCAGGAAGGAGGGTCTATTGCTGATCACTTGAACGCTTTCAACATGCTGATTGCTTAGTTGACATCTATTGGTGTGAAGATTGAAGATGAAGATCATTGCATGCTGTTGCTATGTTCTCTACCTGATTCTTGGGATCATTTGGTGATGGCTATAGGGAGTACAACATCCACATTCAAGATGGAAGATGTTGTTGCTTCTCTATTATCAGAAGAAATGAGAAGAAAATATTCTGAGATGGAAAAGGAGGCTCTGGCTGTCAGAGGTAGATTGAAGGAGAAAGGAATGAAGAACGACAAGAAGTCCCGATCAAAATCAGAAGGGAGATCAAAGTCTCCTGGCAAGAAGTCCAAGGTGAAGTGTTGGAACTATGGGCAACCTAGTCATGTCCGAAAGGATTGTAAGGAGGAGAAAAAGAAGAATAACTCTTCTAGTAATGATTCTTCTTAGAGTGATGCAGATGCCTTCATTACAACTTTGGCTACACGGGCATCAGATGATGTCTAGCTGATCAATTCTGGAGCATGTTTTCACATGACATCTCATAGAGACTGGTTCACGAAGTATGAAGAATACAATGGTGGAAAGGTGTACTTGGAAAGTGATTCATCTTTGGAAATTGTTGGTCATGGAAGAGTCAGAATTCAATTCCCTGATGGAAGAGTGAAGGGAATCAATGATGTAATGCATATACCAGGTCTGGCTCAAAATCTACTTTCTGTAAGTAAGATGAATGATATCGGAGTGCAGGTCATGTTCTCTGGAAATGGCTGCAAGATGACTAGAGGCTCTATGGTGCTAGCTAGGGGTGCTCAAACTAGTAGTCTGTACAAGCTGGATGCACTGGCTGTCCAATGCAACAGTGTCTCTACAAAGTCACTTAAGGCTGCTCAGGGAGAAAAGAAGGAAAACATTCCTGATGGTGTAAACTCCATGGAAGTTAAACTTCTAGTAGAGAAGACTATGCTCTAAGATCATAGGCTAGGCCACATTGGTGAGAAAGGTTTAAAAACCTTGAAAAATAAAAACCTGGTAGAAGGGCTTGAAGATTGTAACCTTGAGTTCGAATTTTGTGAACATTGCATATATGGAAAGCAGCACCGTGTTTCATTTTATTCCAGTCCTCATAAATCTTCTAGTTTACTTGCTTATATTCATTCTGATGTGTTTGGTCTAGTGAATGTTCCTTTTTTGTCTAAATCAAGATACTATGTGTCGTTTATTGATGATTGTTCAAGAAGAGCATTTATATATTTTCTGAAAAGTAAATTAGAAGTGTTCAGTCAATTTAAGGAATTTAAAAACCTTGTTGAAAATCATACTAGTAGGATTTTTTTTTAAGGACTGACAATGGCGGTGAGTTCTGTTCAGATGAATTTGAAAGGTACTGTAAAGATCATGGGATCAAAAGACACAAGACTACACCTTACACTCCACAACAAAATGGAGTTGCTGAAAGGTTCAACAAGACAATAATGGAGAGAGCACGAAGTATGCTGAGCAGTGCTAGCTTGGAGGAGAAGTTCTAGGTTGAAGCAGTCTCTACAACATGTTACTTGGTAAATTGTTTTCCTAACTCTGCTCTTGTTGAGAAGACGCCTTTGGAAGCATGGTCTGGAAAGAAGCCCTCTCTGAGACATATTTGTGTCTTTGGCTGTGAGGCATATGTTTATGTGCCATTTGAAAAAATATCCAAGTTGGAAAACAAAGCTGTAAAGTGTATTTTTATTGGCTATAGTGTTGGCATAAAAGGATACAAGCTTTGGAACCCTGAGACTGAGAAGGTTTTTTACAACAGAAGCGTTATCTTTCGTGAGCTGAAACCTTCTACATTGGATCTGTAGTCAGAGAAGAAATCATAAAATGAAAAGGATGTAGCAGCAATTCCTCCGACCCCAGATAAAGAGGAATTGAAAAATCAAAATGTACCTGATACTGAGGAGAGCTTAAGTAGTTCTGAAAGTTCTGATGAAGATGAAGAACCACCTCAACCTCAGCCTGTGAGGAGGTCAACTCATGAAAGAAAGCAACCTGATAAGTATGGGTTTTCTTTGATTGAGTCTACTTGTGCCTATGCTTTAATTTCTAGCACTGATGAACCTAGGACTGTGAAAGAGGCATTTAAAATGTCTGATTCAAACTCTTGGTTGGAAGCCATGAATGAAGAAATGGAATAATTAGAAAAGAATGATACTTGGAGTTTGGTGCCATTTCCTAAAGGAAGAAAAGTTGTCGGCTGCAAATGGGTATTTAAAAAGAAAATAGGTCTGGATGGCAGTGTGGAAAAATATAAAGCAAGGCTGGTTGCAAAAGGTTATTCCCAGGTAGAGGGAATTGATTTTTGGAGAAATCTTTTCTCCTGTATCTAAGTTGACATCTATTAGATTTATTTTGTCACTTGCAGTAGCGTATGACTTAGAAATTGAGCAGATGGATGTGAAGACAATATTTCTTCATGGTGATCTTGAAGAAGAAATTTATATGTCCCAGCCGGAAAATTTTGTGGAAAAAGGTAAAGAAAGACTGGTTTGCAAGTTGAGAAAATCTCTGTATGGTTTAAAACAGTCTCCTAGAATGTGGTACCAGAAATTTGACACTTTTGTCTTGTCATTGGGATTTTTAAGATCAAAACGTGATCATTGTGTTTATTACAAAGCTGAAAGTGATCAAGTCTTTATTATTGCTCTCTATGTTGATGATATGTTGTTCATAGGAAATAGTAAGCTAATGATTTCTGATCTTAAGTCTCAGTTGTCTGCAAAGTTTGAAATGAAAGATCTTGGTACAACAAGGTACATTCTAGGAATGGAAATAACTAGGGACAGGAAAAATAGAAAACTTTGGCTTAGTCAGAGTAAGTATATCATGACTGTTCTAGAGAGATTTTGTATGATTAAGTGCAAGCAGCTAGTTGTTCCAGTTTTGCAGGGAACGAAGCTATTTGTTGAAGACTGTCCAAAATCTCCTACTGAGATGGAGGAAATGACTAGTGTACCTTATGCTAGTGTGGTTGGTAGCCTTATGTATGCAATGGTTTGTACAAGGCTAGACATTGCCCAAGCAGTGGGAGTTGTTAGTTGGTTTATGGCTAATCGTGGAAGGACACATTGGGATGCTATGAAGAGAGAGTGTAGATATATGAAGGGAACTTCAGACTATGCTTTGTGTTACCATGGGAACTTGGTTGAATCACAGAGGACTCTCAGTATTCAAGGTTATGTGGACTCTGATTGGGTAGGGGACATTGTCAGCAGAAGATCCACTAGTGGATATGTTTTCATGATGAATGGTGGTGCAGTGAGTTGGATGAGCAAGTGGTAGGCTATTGTCGCTTTGTCCACTACAAAGGCAGAATACATGGCAACTATGCATGCCTGTAAAGAAACAATCTAGTTAAAATGTTTGTGTTCTAACATTGGTTTTGATGCAGGAAAAATTACTATTTACTGTGACAATCAGAGTGCTATATGTTTGGCAAAGAATCCTACTTTCCATGCGAGGACGAAACATATAGATGTACAATATCACTTTGTACGAGATATGGTGGAGGATGGGAAGGTCTCTTTGGAGAAAGTGGATACTCTGGAAAATGCTGCAGATGCATTGACAAAGCCTGTGAGCACGAACAAATACAGGTGGTGTGCCAGTTCGATGGGCCTTTTGGCCCATGAATTTCAGTAGTTTTAGTATGCTCTGGAGGTGTCAGTAAGATCTTCATCAAGTGGGAGCTTGTTGGAATATGTGCCTCAATTCTTACTGACATGGAACTCCTGAAGGGAAAAGTCGTTGAGACATTATTTATGTCTGGCCGACTAACTATTCTAAATTCATTTGAAATGATCATGTCACCAAGATAGAGTTGATGTCTTGCCGACAATGTCTATTACTGTGACTTTTTGTGTTCGGCGTGACCTTTTGGCGAATGGAGACCTCTAAGCGACAGTTTGATCTTATCGGGGTAACACAAGGGTCTCGGGGAAATCTCTCAGCGACTACGTGATGTCTTTCCGATGGTGGTTGATTTCGTTATTACATCCTTGCTTGGTGAAAGGTCTTAGCGAAAGGCATAAGTTTTACCAACTTGGTAAGACTTGGTGATGCTCGATGAAAGGTCTCAGCGATGAAGAGTGGTCTCGCCGACAAAGATAAAACCTAGTGCTTTCGCGGTGACAAAAGACTTCGTTATGAAGTCTTGGCAAGAACAAAGTGTCTTGCCAATAGCAAATGTTCATCGATGTAACATGAAGTGATCGGTGGAAGGTCCTAGCAAGAACGAAGTGTCTTGTCGATAGTATAACTCTTCGATGTGACTTTGGATGTCGATATGTGGTCTCACCGAAGAGCGATAGTCTCATTGAATGGAAAACTCACGCTGGCATGACTTGAAGACTTCAGCATGAGGTCTTGACGATTTGTAGAAGTTTTGTTGATGGCAAAGTAGAGATCGATATGACTTATGGCATTCGATATGAGTCTTGCTGATGAGGGAAACTCTTGCCGATAGGAATGAAATGGACATCAATGGATTCGGTATGACTTGTGACACTCGCTATGTCGTCTTGCCATCTGTTGAGACTTATGTCGATATTGTTATGAATCTTTTGAGCATTGGGGAGACACTTCCCGTGTCTCATTGACATGCGAACCCAGTTGAATGCTTCTTTGACCATTTGACTTTCCTATGTGGCATCTTGTGGTCTAATCAGAGGAAGCAGATTTCAAATGGATGACTGTTGGATTTTTTGTACATCTGCAATGCTGGAGCTGACCAACATTCAAGGAAAAATCAAAGCTGAAGAGGAAACTGTCTATGATTTGCAATGGCGGATAAGGATGCACATAAGACAAAATCTGAATGTGATAAAATAAAAGAACGATTCTAATTTGAGAAAAAAGAGTGAGTTGAATTGGATGTGATGAGAGCATCATCTGTAACTAATGAATAGTGAGTAAAGCTACTGTGACTAACACCAGAGAGTTGTATCTCTGATTTGTATGTAATCTGTTGTTATTGTAATACAAAGAGTTTCAGCTTGGTGTGGTGGGTTTTTTCTCGATAGGGTTTTCCCACGTAAATTTGGTGTTCTACTATCTCGTGTATTTTTTCTGTTTCTGTTAATCTTTCATGTGTGCCTTAATTGGATTGTAATTATAATTTTAAAAGGGTATTGTCTGCATTCTCCTTGGTTGTTTTGACATTAGGAAAGTGTTTCCACACCTCTGCTTTCCTTACATTCTCCATGTTGGGGCATCTCTTCATCCAGTCTTTCCATCAAGTCATCTATATTTTTATCTTCTTTAAAACATTGTTACTTTAACATTATTTCGAAGAGGGGAAAAATGTAGACACCTAAAATTGACCACTTACATTTAATCAATTTTATCCTATTGTTTCATCTAATCCCCTTCTATCCATGTTAATTAAAAAATATTGCAATTATTTAATTAATGTTATCAATTTACCCCTAATTCTTCTAAGGTCCTAAAGTAATTAATTGATTTAATTACTTGCATTAAACCTTTATTCCCTTTTCCTCTCTAAATTAAATAAATACCTGTATTTATTTAATCACTTAATCTCCTTTTTCTCTCACCTCTTGTCACATCACATCCTCCATCATTTTCTATTATCTCCTAATCCTAATCCTAATCCTAATCTGTATCCTAATCATGTGCACATACTTAATCATAGATTAAGAGGTGTCACATCCTGGACAATTTTTCCCACTTATCATCTAATCATTTACCCTTAATTTTAATCTTCACCTAACCTATCCCTAGTCACTTGCACATTCCTAATCCCATCACTAGGAAAAGGCTAATCCCTTTCCATTTATTTCCTATCCGCTCACACACCCTCATTAAATTTTCCCCTTTTGGGAAAGAACCCATGTACTTTAGGCACATAGATCTTTCCTCCAAAAGTACCCAAAAGGAATTTAAAATTCCTTTATTCCCCTCCTTGTCTAACATTGGGAATGCAGGACAAGAAAGGCCTTTATGACCTTGATCCTCCCCACATCCACATGTGGTACCTTTTGAGGTACAATCTCCCGCTCAAGCCTCCACATGGTGACACTTGTCACCATCTTAGGGCTTGAGAGATCTCCTCACAACCAATCTAAGCTCTTCATTCATCTCATCCCACTCCATATGCTAAAACACTTAGTCATTTTTCATCATCTTACAATCCTACATCTTTGAGCAATTTGGTAATGTTATGCTACCAAAATTCTATTGAGCACACATCAAATTCGATTGAACTGGGGCAATCTACGCATGAAGGGCTTCATACTACTTGGTTTTAATAAAATTCCTTGAAGGTTTGAGCTCTTTTATGCCATAATCTCGATTGTTTCTTGCTTCTTTGTGTTTGTTCTAGGGTTTTGATTGCATTTCCTTTCATTTTAGACATAAATTTCCTTGCACACAACACCTATAAACATGAATGTAATAAATTAGATAATTAATATAAATGAGAGATACGAGACATATTTCTTATGGCACCAACTTTATGTTATAACTTAAATAAATTAATGAAACACTTGAAGCTATAGCAATTGTCTTATTTTTGATAGGTAATCTATCTAAAATGAAATTAATTAGGTTGAAATCCCTTTTTATTTTTAATTGCACATATTTATAAATTGAATCAAAATTACTTGCAATATGTTGAAGTATTCCATTGGATTAGTTTCACAAAAATCACATGTTTAGAAAAAGGTATTGAAGTGGCTTTCATGGATTTTTTGAAAAAATCTTGCTTTGGCCAAAGTTATTAATTTAAATAATTAGATTAATAAATTGTTTGAATTAATTTAAACCACTTCATGTGTAAAAGGATATTTGCATTGATTCTTTTTTACTTGTGAGATTCAAATAGGTTGGATATATCAATTACACCATGATTGCACATATTATCGAGCATGTCAGTCATAGAGTGCTAAACACTTTAAGATGGGTCAAGCTTCTCGTGAAGTAGCTCATGGAAGCCCATGGCTCCATGGTAGGGAAAAATTTGGTGATGCTTTCTCTCATCTCAAGATATGAAGAAGAGAAACAAAAGATATTTTATTATGAAAAATGTTACTTACCCAAGTCTTAATGTATCTATCTATCCTATGATGTATAAACTTTGAGAATAGTATGTGATTCTCATTCTATTGTCTTTACTTATCAATTGCAAAATTTTAGCTCTAGTATTTTTATGAAAGAGCATGACCATTATGATTAAGTTTGATATCATATGTTGCTATTCATTATTTGTATAGGAAATGTTAAAATAATACATGCTATGTATGAAAATTTGGTTCCATTCTTTGATGTTGTAATGAACAAATCTCATAATAGACATGCTTATTGTGGAATATTTATGGACGATGTTACAATTTGGATCACATAAGTATTCATTTCAAGAAAAAATCTATTGTGACAAAAAAACACCTTGATCCTTGTTTATCAATTTTAGTATTTATTTTATTCTATATCTTAGTGTTAAATTTCACTTGACACATATTTTCTAAAGTAATTGTAATAATAATTCTTGTATTCATTTATTGAATTAAACATCTTCCTTAAAGATATATCTTTTATCACTTCATTTATTGATACCAAAGGTATAAAAAAAATCATCTTTTTAATAGCTTATGTGCAAAGATAATATTCATTGATGTGAACCATAATAACGAGATAGTGAAATTGTTTTTATTAAATGTGAAAGAAAACAATGTGATAATAATGGAATTTTTAAAAGAGTATGTTTCACTACTATAATAAATAGATAGTAAAAAAAATAATCATCATAAAAAAGTAATAAAAAATTAGAAAGAGTGTGTTTCACTGTCATAATAATAAGATAGTAAAATAATTAATTCCTAATTGTAAAAATATAATGAAAAATTAGAAAAAATATGTTTCACTATCATAATAATGAGATAGTAAAATTTTTAATCACTAAGTGTAAAAGATTAAAAAAAATGCAATTAATCCATGAAAGAATATAATTTTCTTCAACTTTATTCTCAGAACAAAGGGTAGATATTTTTTTAATTTTCGTAACCTATTTGTTTATGTGCAATTTTGATTGTGCTACAACTCATAATTACCAATGTAGCAGAGATGACAAACATTGAATCATTGTCTAGGGGAGTGGACCCAATAGTTGAGCATGTTTCAATAGTTGTGATAGTAGTTGTTTATATGATGCTCAATATTTTTATCAATATTGGACCAATAGTTGTGACATGACTACCCATAATTAAACAAAATGTATTCCTTTGATCTAAAAAACAACCAATTATGTGATGCAACATCAACGCTCAACTACCCATGATGTGAATGCACAAGTATTGGTCAACTACATCTTGACAAAAAGCAAGCTAATGTGGCATCATATTTGATGATGTGGCCTTGAAACACAAGTTATAAGTAGACTTGCCAAGTAAGCTGCTGTAAAAAAATTGGAATGATTTGAAATTTCCATGTAGGATAATTGGAAGTGCGAAATTAGGGTGCTCAACTATTGGGTTCTCTCCCCTAAGAAAGTTCGATTGTGCTTAGTCTATCCCCAAAAGACACTTTGAGTAGGCAAGAAGTACTTTTTTTGAGCCTTAACCAATAAAAGAAAGAAAAAGAAAAGAAACTCCTTTTATAGTCCACGATACTAGATGATTTGTTTTTGGGTTTACATATGACTTAAGTATATCCGACCATCTCATACTCCCAATATAAATGAGACATCTAACTACGAGACCTAGAATCCCTATCCCTCCAGAATGTAGAATTTGAACTTGTGATCTTGATTAAATATATGCTTCCAGGGGCTGTTACAACCAACAACAGACACTGAACAATCGTACTAATTGAGTGGTAGCCAAATCGGCAGCAGAGAGGAAGAGGCCATGGAAGCCAAAAGGAACTCTTTGCGGAAGCTTGACGGACGCCACGGTTTCCAATGTGGGAGAGTGCGCATAAATCACCACAAACTTGGAAATCTGGGTGTTGTCGTTGTGCGTAAAGACCACAATATCGGTATCCATCGTCCTCCACGGCGAGGGGGTCGTTAGTACGGGGCTTGCCTCGGTTATTTCTCCCTATGAACTGCTGGTTGATCACTTCAAACTCAAGATACAGGAATAACACGGGTTTTCTCAACACTATGCCCGAGGTGAGACTGATGCGAATCTTATTCACTGTAAACTGCATCGCAGCCACTTTTTTCGTAAATTCTTCGGCGGGAGAGAAATGGACAGCGATGAGCACGATCTCGTCCTCGTACTCGTCGTCCCTGCATGCATTCAAAGTATGGAAGAAATTGAAACCCGTGGGTGGCATAGCGGGGAATGACTCCGATCCTGCTCACTTTTGAAGATGGGCCTGCCCACCGCCTCTTCTTCCACTTATTTGTAAGTGCTGGAGACAGTAATTCTTGGTCCGTCTTTGTGGAAGGCGAGGACACGGATAATGCCGTCGCCGTCGAGGAGGTGGTAACCGGCTGGCCGAGGGAACTTGGGATACAAACGCCGGACTTACTCCTTCCACTTCCTATACTCAGAGGTTTACGAATGTTCATATAAGTTACTGACTAACGATAATTTTAATGTCAGTGGTGGTAATTCGGCGGAGCACCGTCAAACTTTTACATGTGTAGACCTGTGCACCGACCTCAAGTTGAAAATATTGCTTAGACTGAATATAGCATCCCGATTCCACACATGATTGGTATCCGAGCCCTCTGAAAATCTTGAGGCGTGTGCTGCAACTTGTTCAGTGTTCGCCGCTGGCAGAAGTAAGCAGACTGTGGACGGGTCGTGGTTTCAGAGTTTGGCGGTTGACAGGACGGATTTTAAAGCTGTTTGCTCTGCTATGTTAGGAATATGAAGAGAGTTGCTGAGCCTTGAATGAATGAATGATTATAATCACGTCCATGAGATCTGTCAGTTTATGGGATCCAAAAGATGAAATTGGAAAATCGCCTTACCCAACACAACAAAACCATGAACTACCTATTGTTGTTTTCAATCTCTTTGCTGATTTTGTTTCTTCTGCTGTATATTTTGGTCAGTTAACTTGCTGTTTTATCAATCTTCTCCTCTTCAAATAAAGCTACTAAAGATTTGACTTTTAACAAATCTGAGTAACAATAGCAGATGTCCTCATTGAAGCGAGAAACATAAGCCATTCTTGAGATGCTATCTGCGAGAACAAGAAAGCGTTTTCCCATCTACAATTATGTCAAGTTTAATATATTATGGTCATGCAAAATAAAATAGTGTAGAGAAAAAAGTGCCAATAAAGAAAAAATTATATAATAGCAGTAGTATATATAATTTATAATAATAATAGAATATAAAGATAATATATAATAATAGTAGATAAGAAAAAAATTAATAAAAAATTTAGTATAAAATTTTTCATTATTGTAAAAATTCAACTCTTAAATATTTATAATTATATATAATTAATCAAATTGAAAGTTGTTTTAGAAATTATTTGAGTATTGTAAAAGATAAATATGAGTACTTTAAAGTATCAATATTTCTTTAAAAATTGCAGAAATTCCTTCTTCAAACTTGCCATGAAAAAATGTTTTTTGATATTAAAAGCAAGGGAAGGGACCGTTAACCCAAAAGTTTAAACACAACAAGTAGAAAAACAGAGGCCAACCAAGCCAATCAACCAAAAACCAACAAAATGAGGTACACAAACCTAATATAAACAAACACAAAAAGAAGTAGAAGCAAGCACACAAGCTTGAATGACACAACAACAAAGACTACGAAACAAAAACCATTACTTTTTAGAAGAGGTAATTAAGTCCTAGTTTGTCTTGAGCAAGTCCATTGTCTCCCTCCAGTCCTTCTAGTGCAAAACACAATGTGAAACCGAGGTCCTCTAAGTCATCTCCTCCCATTCTTTCCCAAATTTCCTCTTAATTTTCTTTATCTTTGACTTACCAAACATAGTTCTGAAAATTGCATGTTGCATGACCTCGTCCACAATATTAGTGATATTGCCAACAACTTCCTCTAGGGTAACAATCTTGTTCCTTATGTTCTCACCATCTCCTTCAAGCTCAACCTTTAGGGAGCAACTAGGCCTTTCCTTTAGTTTCTCTTCCATATTCTAGTTGGGATCGGTTCATATTCCTTCTTCATTTTCCATTTCCTCTAACTCCTCATTAAGGTTTTCCTTACCGAATTCCTCATCCCATTCAAGTCCCTCTGAATTCTCATAATTCTTTTCCTCATAAATTCTCTCTTCCACACTGTTATCCTTCCCCTCCTCAACATTGATTTCCACTTCTACATCCTCCAAATTAGTGTTATCTTGACTATCTTCCTCAAATCTAGGGAGGAAATTTTCATCCAAGTCGGTCATGCCCTCGTCATCAAGCATTAACTTTTTCCCTTTATTGTTTTTACCTTTATTCTTCTAGCTTACACTAGCTAGTCTGGCAGGCAGTCTTTTGTCAAACCCACTACTATTCAAACCCACCTAGCAAGGCTTTGGGTCGTCCCTAATTTCAATAGTTATAGAGCCAAAGGGATCCACCTCCTTCTTTTTAAAATTCTTGAGAGGAGGAGGGCTAGATCTTTTTTGAGGGGTAGAAGCCTCTGTGAACAACACAGAAGGGGGATTTGGAGATGCAGCATCAAAGGGAAGCCCTTTTTTAGATTTTTATTTTGAGCTCGAAGGGGGGGATTTAGGGGAAGACTACGGGTTATTTTCAAAACCTTAATATCCACAGGGGCATCAATCAAACCCTACCATGAAAAATGTTATCTTTAGATCTATCTAGACTCAATTTAAAGATTAAAAGCAACAATACTAGCTAACAAAAGTCTACTTTAAGTTTGTTTAAATTTTAAAGCACAAAGTTACTTTACTCGAGAGATTTCCTTTGTCATTAAATGGACTTTATTCTTCACCATTTTTCTTCTATATTAAATATTTATTCTTAAATAACTATTTACAATTAACTAATTTTCATCGAAGGAGTAACTTAACCAAATTTCAAGTTTGATTTTATCTAAAGAGTGTATTTCTTTATTGAATATCACTTGCACACCTACATCATTTATTTTTCTTAAACCAAAATTAGTTTTATTTGCCAAACTTAGCATGGATAAAGAACAAAGAAGGGTTATTATTCCTCTATCTTTTATCCTTAGCTTTACTCATCCCAAACCTATAATCTTATATTTTAATTTATCTCCTAGGGATACTTTGATCTTTTCATATTCCCTAAACTATTCCTTGTGAGAATTCATAGGAAGGAGGCACCTAAATCTATTGACTATTCATCATAACATTCATGTAAACTTGCATACTTAAAAAATATTGCATAAATCTTTAGTTGAAGTCTTTTACTTTTCAGAAAAAAAATTCAAGTGAATTTACTCTTCTCAACCCTTTTAGACATTCAATCCCTTAATAGTGCCATGTTTTACCACAATTCTAACAATTTCTTCAAATTTTATCTAGAACATTAGGTTTACATTTGGATTTTGATCTCTTCTCCTAACTTTTTGTCTTCTCAATTATTTTGTATTTCTTTCATGGGTATGATCTCTTACAATCAAAATACCCTTCAATTAGTAACCATTTATAAATTCTATTATCAATTCTTCTAATAATATGTGGCTACAATATCATCACGTTTTAATTTAGAAGTACTACTAGTGATTTCCATTACTTAATGATCATAGGAGTTAAGTAAGAGAGAAAGAAAAGTAATACTAAGATATTTAGCCATAGAGTGACCATCATTCATTTTCAATAAATATAACTTCTCCCAAAGAATTTTTTTTTATAGACTTTTATTAATACAAAGTACTCCATTTATCATACACAACTCATTTTTTGTGACTTTTGTTAACACATTCAACAAATTAAATTTGAAAAACACATTATGATCAAACTCCTTTCTTTCCTATTAATAATTAACCACTATTCATCTTTCATATCATATGATTTTGTTGAGAATATAACACTAAATTTATCTTTTCAAACAAGAATATCTTCTATCTTCAATTTTGATAACTCAAAATTCTATCTATTAAATTTTTCTATATATATTTGTGTGCTTCTTGTCATTCTCATTCACATATACAAATAATCACTTGCACAACTCTCATTGATGATAAAATTTTATTGTGCAAGAAAAAGAACCCTTAATCCTTTGAATAAAGATCAAACCAAGAGATGGCACCTTCAAAATTTTCAAGTTTTGAGTGCCCATGATGAAAAAAGTTGATTTGCATACTCAGAAATGCCCTTGATAAATCTACCCTAGTGACCTACTTTGGAGGGTAATAAATCAGAGCTAGTTAATTTTCATGTCAAATCGTTTGGTAGGCATACTCATATGACATATGTGAACATGTATGTCAAATTTCAGCCCCCTGTGAGAAGTTTTGATAAGGTTTTGAAAAGCAAAGCTGGAGGATTATGTGACTGTTTTGTTGTTTGTGGAATCTCAGTTTTGCGAAGTGGCCTCCTATTTGAGTGGATATTTCACAACTGGGGGATCTTCATGATGAAAAAATTGATTCCTTGCATTCCCCCCACATTCATATGCTCTCTGGTCTGGTTTCAGGGCCTTAGGATCTGATTTGCTATTTTTTTGAGATCAAAAGCAAATGCAGTTTGTTCACTTTTTACATCTGCATTTTAAGAGTGCTTCAAGGTGGTCAACTTTGACCCTTAATATCTCGTGAAGAATGATGATTGAGGGAAGAACCTCTTGCACACATACTCTATGAACCTAAATGACCTAGTGTCTTTAGTGGCTGTTTCCCAAAAGGTGATTTGGAAATTTTTCAAGGAGGTGACTTGGTGTGATTGAATTGGTTTCTGATAGGTGAAATTGCAGAAATGCCTGAGTGAGCCACTTTGACAATGAATATCTTGCACCTCAAAATCTATTTCGCTAAGAAATTTGTTGCATTGAATTCTGGGGTCAAATCTCTGCATGCCCAAGTGTGTTTTCATGACTTCAGGAGGTCGTTTGACTAGTTTCCCAGGGCAATTCCAGAGTCCACTTGACTTGTTTGGCTCATAATAAAAAATACCTGAAAATAGATTTCAATGTCCACCTAGTTCAAAATTTTCATGTCAGAAGCATTCAAAAGTAGCCTCAGATCAATTCAAGGTAACAACTTGTTTCAAAGTGATTTTTTTTTATTCGAGCCTACAAGGGGACCTGACATGTATCACACCACTTGAAGAAAGTCACACATTCAAAGGTTGATCACATTAATCTTGTTGTAGAAGTGAATAATGTGATGATAGTATACAAATGAATGAGGAAAATATTTTATATAGACTAATACTGTGCAAGATTCATGATTATGAAAATGCATATCATAGAACTTTTTTAATCTTGCTGGGTTATTTGAACAACTATATGACATTGAAAAAGTAGAATCTTTTACAAGGTTGATATTATTAGGGTTTCCTGTTAATCAACCATGGATATATTTTAAGATGGCTTGAAAACTCATCAAATGAATAGTGGTGCCATGGAACTGAAAGAAGCAGTGGATGGATCAAAATAAGAGAAACATTTGTAGTTTTCTAGCAAGATAGAAGGAGGTGGTGCTTCACTTGAATTCGCCATGAGAAAAAGTCACCACACTATTTAATCTGGCTCTGTATTTGAACAACAGTATGATATTGAAAAAGAAAACCAGTTATACATGCATATATGGTTCAGGTCTCTTGTTTACGTGGCGATGCATTTTGAGAGGCATGGAATTGCAAACAGATGACCAAATAAATAGCAAAAGAAACAAGTGAATGCAACCTAAATGAATTTGATGCAATAAATTTGTATATGGAACTTCAATTGGGGTAGTGTAGGTGTTATAAAACTAGTCGCAATGATAAGGGGAATCCATAGCGTATAACTACATGTCTTGGAAGGCTTGAGAACTACATAAAAAATGTGGCATAGGGGATATATGAGTTTTTTTGCTGTGCATAGGGTATCCACCACACTAACTAGATGAAGTAAACTTGAAATTTATAAGGGAGAATTTTAACACTAGTATAATAGAGGGTGATGCAGGAGCATCCATGGTAACTTGCAATCCTGCGTCAACAAAAAAAATGGTTGAATTTTTGAATTGAGAAATTTTAGATTTTTGAGGTAAATTAATTTTGGCTTGGATTACATGTTGAGGAGTGGAAAATTATTTATCTTCAAATAATTAAACTTATCAATTAAAATCCTTTGCAACTTTGACAAGTACTTGACTAGTGGGATTTAAAGCAAAACGTATAATAAAGCATTTAAATTGCAAAATAAATAAAAACTCACTATGAGGCATTGAGAATGGGATAAGGGAGTTTTAAAATATTTTAATTTTGATTCCTAAAAAGTAGGGAGTGGGAAATGTGTGCCCAAGACTTTCCTTGGATTTTTGCTTTTTCAAGAGTCAAAAAGGAGAGAATAAAAAAACTAAATTTCCTAACTTTAGAGGGTTGTTGTGAATGGATTTTAAATGGGTTTTAAATGATTTTTAATTAATTTTTGAAGGTTTTGAGGTGAAAAAATAGTGAGGGTCATGCAATATTGGAGGAGGCCAAAAAGGAATGTGAAATTAATTCCATAAAATTGGAGTTAAGGAGAAAAAATCAACTCTTCAACAAGAAAAGTTTGAAGAGAAAAGAGGGGAAGGTGGGAGAGAAGAAAGGAGCTTGTAGAACCTACCTTGGAGGCTATTGGAAGCCATAAATGTTATGGGTTTTAAGGTTTAAGAACAAAAAATTAAGATTTGCAAGTTTGGTGAGGGATAGGATTAGCTACAAGAAGAAGATTGCAGGTTGATCTTTGGGAGAAGAAAGCAAGGGTGAAAGAGAGGATAGTGTTGCAGGTTTTGATGCTGCAAATAAAAATATGTTGCAGGCCCAATATCAGGCCCATGTTAGTTTTGAGTTGATATAATAAGAAGCCAACACAATTGGCATGTGTTTTGTAAATAGTTTGTAAGTTTCAATGCAAAATTGTCTAGTTTTGCTTGCATAGTTTTGGGGTTTTGAATCCATCTTATTTTATATTTAGATCAGATTGATTGGGGTTTTTGAGTGTGTGTTTTGTATGGTTATTGAAAGGGAAAATAAAATTAAAATGATGTACTAAGAGGCCAATAGGGTTGGCACATTGTTATGTAAACTTGGTTCAAATTTCAATACCAAATTTCTGAGTTATTATTGCACTATTTGTGCAAGTTTGTGTGAAGTTTTTAAGAAAGTATTTAAGTGAAAATTGAATGGTGTTGCAGCTCCCTTCATCAGATGGAAGCCTCTTTTGTGAATTCCCAAGGCTCAATCACACCTTGTGAAGCAGTGCAATGGCATGCCATTAGTGAAGTTTCCATCATAAACAAATTTCCATTCGGCTGCCTGGACATCGGGTAAATCTAGCTCATGTTTACATTGCACAAGGACAGTCAACATGTGCAGTGAAAATGCATCCATTCTTTTTGAGGAAATTCTATTCTACACCCACATTTTATTAGGCTTAGCTCAAGCTCTGCGCTGTGAGTGGAGGAGTCCAAGGTACAATGTAATACAACTGAGGAGACTTAAGAACTACACTGAAAAGTGTTGGCTGTGCAGGGGGTGAGAAAGGTTTAAGTTGCGAATGGGCAAGACTCTACTGGCACCACTAGTTTACTAGCTAAAGGGGTTGAATTGATATTGTAGATAGAATTTCTACGCAATTCCAGGAGGCGGTTGCACTGAAGATCTTTGTTTAGAGGCTCGATGGAGTGGGTAACCTAGCACGTCTTTACCTTGCACATGAAAGTTAACACTTGCAATGAAAATGTATCAAGATTGTTCAAACTATTGAATGGCGTTAAGGTTTCATGGAGGAGTGGCTAAGCGTGAAGGGAAATGTCTGTTCACCTATCACATATTTGATTTGTCTTCTCTTGATTTCATTGGCGATGCACGATGGTTATTCTCCCTATTTCTCCCATCGCTTATTGTATTATGCTTTTCCAAAATACATTAGAGATGTATGATGGAGCAATGCTCTATCACACATCGCTGTTTTGAGCTTTATTTTCTTGTCCTATTCACGATATGTGATGAGAACAACCGGATAAGTGGGGTGGGTCCATGGCAGGAGTTCAAAGTTATTATTTGATAAATTTAAATAACTTGAAAAGGTGGAGGCACGGGTAAATTGCCTGATAAAATAAATTTTAATCCCTCATAAATAAAGCAAAGTTTTAAAATGGTAAAATATAAAGGTGCATGGGTAAATTTTATTTTCCCGACAAATGATTTATAATCTTTCCCCTAGAGCTTTGGCTACGTTCTCTTCATCAGGAATCACTATTATATTTTTATTTCTCTTATGCTATTCACGATACGCGATGATGGGTAAAGATTTGCAGAAAGCTTGGTGGGCCCGTGGGAAATATGAAGGGAGGTTTCTAAAAAGGTTTTAACTATTGTTTTTAATGGTGAGGCATTAAAGTGCAGAGAAAATAAGTAGAGGTAATAAAATTTTATTGCTTGAGTGAAATAAAGTTTAATCTTTTAGGATAAATCAAGAGCTTTTATTGTTGGGCATTTTACATTGTGAACTCGTGGGTGAATGGCTTTCTACAACCATTTTATTTTTTAAAACTTGCTGAAAATTAAAATAAAGGTGCCCAGGTGAGGGAGTTTTTTATTTGCCTAGTAAAATGTGAAGGGATTTCATGACAATGTAAAGGGCTTTGTATTGCTAGGAAATGAAAGTGAAAAATGAATAGGTGAAAGGGATTTTTACAGCAAAATGATGAGGGAGGGTAAAGGATTTTCATGAAGGGGTTCTATTTTTCTACAAAAGGAATATTCTTTCAGTTGCAAGGAAGGAAAAATGATGAAAAATGAAGTCTTCCCAAAGGAGAATATTTTCTGTTATAGGGAAATTCAAGCATGATGTGTGAATCAAAGGGTAGATGGTATTTTCTTCAGGCGGTGGAGGCAGTTATTGATTGATGGAGATGGATGTGCCAAATGTCTTTGGGAGATCTCCACTTAGGGTTTTCATTTTCTCTTAAGTGTTGTTTTCTGCTCCATTCCAGGAAGTTGGTTGTTCTGTACATAATTAGTCACATAAAACATTGTAATGAAAATACAGAGCATTCTAGAGTTAAGTCTTAGGGTCTGAGTCTGTTAGTATGTATGCAATTTTGATAGCAATACTAAAAATATAATATTGAATGGTGCAAATTCAAGGCCATTTTCTCTCCTATGTACTTGTTTTTTGAACTATGAATAATACAATCAAGGATTGTCTTATTTGTCTGCATTGATTTCCGGTGGATGTTTTGTTTTATTCTTGCTTGTTGATTCAAAGAATTGATATAAATGCTTGAGTAGAGCTACTGGTTTATGTTAAACTGAGTGCTAGGATTCTGATAAGAAGTGGTGGTCAAGATATAATGTTGAAGTACTATAATGCAATAATATTCAAAGCTTAATTGATGTCATGTATGAAATTATTATCGAGTTGTGTAGGTATTGGAATTGAATTTGTTCCAAGGATGAAACACTGATTTAAGTGTGCTATTCATGTTACATTTTGTTGGTTAATTCAACATCCAATCACAAATTTGTATGGTTGTGTATGTGAGATTTAATGAATTGCATGTCTCTCAGTTTTCAATTAGCAACTGCTATGAAGGTCAGCCAAACCTTTAAGGTACCGTGTCTTTTAAATAATTTGAGGAGAATCATCTGTTTACTTTGTGTTTGATGCTTAGACACATAAGTATCTACAAAAACACTGTTGGGATCACCTTCTGGGGTTTCAAAGAGCCCAAAGTGTAGGGGAGAATGGGTTTTTAATTCAATCTCCCGTTCATTGGCCAGATCTCTCCTTGAATATGAACATAAGGTATGACAATCCTTTAAGATTCAAGTTGATTGGAGATTTTTGGAACCAACAAACTGGTGACTCCACTAGGGATGACTTGAGAAAATTCTGATAGAAGATCTTCTAGCCTTAAGAGTCAAGAATTTGGTGAATCTGGACATCTGATTCAGATATTGAGAAATATTCAAACCTGGAAGTAATTTTGTTGCAACAATTTCAAAGAATTTATGTGTGACTCTACTATTGGAGGAGACCCTGAAGGAAATTCATCTTTGAAAGAGCTTCATACTACTTGAAGTTCATTCCTCTATGAAGAGAGGTGGAAACTTTGTCTAAAGAACCTGATGAAGATGTGAAGAAGTCTCATATGATCTACAAATATTTCCATTTAGGAAGAAGAATTTGCAACATTTGCACATACCCAAGTATTCTTCAGTTTTTGGTTTTCAGGAAGCATAAATCTGTATATGAAAACCATATTTGTAAGTCTTGAAATTTTTTGTTCCCTATTGAGTGAAATTAAGCACTAAGGAAGGGAAATAGTAGTGATAAGCTTGCATACTTCTAAATTTCTAGATTGCAGCTTTTATTATTGCAATGTTTTTGAAGAAACTCATTTAGAAGGTCTTAAGCAAGTTGAGATAGAAATCTGCAATGTAAAAGCTTAAGATTATGTTGTAAAAGAAGTTTGAAGTACCCTGTGTAACTACAAAGTTAATAGGAAAAGCCTTGTAGAGCTGTGAGAAAATGTATCATCAACCTATGTATCCCTGTGTGAACCTAAATGTAATTATAATGCATAGTGTTCCTCCCCTATCATGTAATAAAAGAAGTTTCATCATTGAAAGACATAGAGCCATAAATTTTAGTGGAATTAATGTTACCCAAACATTATTCCACCTAAAATTAGAAATAAGCTACCAAAATTCAGTGGTATAAAGTGTGAATTGGCAAGTAGGCATTTGCAAGAATTCAATAATCTAATGGATGATTATGAAGTTGATCATGAGTATGTGATCATGAGGATATTTGTTCAGTCTTTGAAAGGAGATACAAGAGATTGGTTGTTTGATTTACCAACATGCTCTATTTTTTCTTGGGATGAGTTCAAAGTAGTGTTCATGGAGCAATTTGGTAAAATAATCAATACTAGTTCTATGCTCAATAAATTTATGAGCATTGAGAAAGAAGAGGACGAGCTGGTGCCAACATTTAATCGAAGATTTGCTAAAACATTGAGGGATATTCCTGATTTTTTGAGACTAAGTGATGCAATATGTTTGGTTGTTTATTTGGGAGCCTTTGATAATGAGATGAGCTAGATCTGCTAAGAGATAAGGACCCTAAAACCGCATCGGGGCCTATGATATAGTAACGAACATTGAAAATAACCAGAAATATGGAATGCACAAGGGTCATTTTTCTATAAATGTTTGCTACCCTGGGACAATTGATGCTGATGAAAGGTGTAATTCAAAAAATTAAAATGAATGTCATAACACTTACACCCCTGCCATCCCAAGTTATACACTAACACATGATGTTGATCACATAGAGCCCCAAACAAATGGTCAAGAAGCTACAAGAATTTGTGATCCTATGGTCTCTATTCAAGCCCTCTTTTCAATAAGGAGAAACAAAGGAGAATCATCATATGATCTCTATGCAATATTTAGGGATACTCTGTCTGCAATTCCTGAGTGTCACAGGCTTGAAAGTTCAGTATGCATTGATTTATTTTATAAATCTTATGAACTAGGTCTAAGTGCTCTGCCAAAGGAGTTGAAGCCTGTTAGGCTTGACCAAGTGTGTGAATAATTTTCTATTTTTGAAAAGATTAGAGATGATCATCAAGAAACTATCATGTTTTCAACTTGTGATGATAATGATTTTGTTGCTCCATATGAGTTAAGAAATAAGATATAACATGAAGAAGAAGAAAGTAGAGCCATGGTTGAAAATGAATACCTCAGTGAAACAATTGAAATGTGTGGTTTCAATTATTTTGAAGAGTCCACTACCTATGCTCCTATAGATGACATAAGACTAAGCATTCAATCTAAAAATTATGAACATAGTTGCAATATTGATGAGCCCTCTTGCTATAGTAATGATGATGGACATTGAGTATGGTAAATTATTTGTTGATTGTGGTTATCCTCATGAAGTAGAGATGGAATATTTTGCTGCAAATGAGGAATATGTTGATAATGATCTGAACACATGTTTGCTTGAGAAGGAACAACTCTCTTCCTATGAAGAGTTTTCATAATGCGAGTCAAAGATGTTAACCATTGATGATGTGAATGAAATTGAAAATCTATCTAAATTCTCTTCTAGTGATTGTAATGATTTAGAATACATTGATGATATGGAAGATTTAGATCTCCATGTGGAGGAGGCAGAAATATTTATGTCAAAGATAAATGTAATGGAAAATCCATTATTTGATGATCCTCCATCTTCAATAGAGATGAGAAATGATGATCCTTAAATTGGTGTAGAGATAATCCACTATTTGAGAATTCTGATAATGCATCTAACACATGGTTAGAATGTGGTCTTGAGCAAGCAAAGGAACACATTGATGAAATCCTCGAGGGAATTTCCTATGAATGTTTTACATTTGATATAGATCATGTTGCAGACAAGTTTGAGTATCATGATGCCAACTACTTGGAAGAGTATGAATATTTTCAGTTTCCAATTCAGTTGGGAGGTATCTTGATGGAGCATGACAATGGGTTGAATAACAAGGAATGTTATTTTCAATATGAACATGTTTCATATTGTAACGCCCCGCCACACAACCCTAGGAGAAGTTGCAATTAACTACTCAAATGCAGTAATTTTTTTTTGTTTTAAATAATTAATCATGCAAATTCACTACCAATTGCTAACAACCCCTAAGGTTATGAGGTTGAGTTTACTTAAACCCAAACAAGAAATATGAATTGAAACCATAACATTTAATTACTTCACAAATTAAATACACATACATTCCATCCATGATAAAATTACTTCAAAGGCATAAGAGAAACCACATGCTTCCAATAATATAATTTACAATACGATTACAACTCTCATTCCCCGAATGAGGTAAATCCAATAAACAAGGTTACAAATTACATTTTCCACCTTGATACAAATGAGGGGTAATAAATACAATAACAATTGAAATGAATAAAGCATGAAAGTATTGGATCCAACGCTCTCCAACTGGGAATCTCATCCATACGAAAAAGAAGATGACCCAACGAAATAAGGTGCACGTTCCTCCCAACCATGTGATACCTGAAGGCTCACCCCCCGTGCTAGGAGATAGTAACAAGGAATCCTATACAAGATCATCAACCACTAGACACAAGATAACTCACATTGACACAACCAATCACATGAACCATACAACCATAAGAATAACACAAGTACAACTCTAACATCACTGACATAAGTCATTGCTTCGGAAATAAAATAGATCAATTATGATAAGAAGACCATACACATTAAATCACGTACCAACAATTGTCATAGAACGAGTGTCATCACATAGCTCGACATGGGATATCCTCTGGGAATCTTCATAGGCTCTGACCCCCACTATGGGTTATCTTGGTGGCCTCAATCGAATCCTGACACCCATACTCACTCATGCAGAATCAAATACCTCTCGTAAGAACAAGATAGATGACCTTGCCATTCGGGCCTTCCCACTCATCCCAAGCCTATGCAATCATTTTGTGTCCATGGTGAGGCTCAATTATCTTAATTAGTGTGAAATACTACCTAACTTCTAAGTACATTGATGTAGTTAGCACTTGATTAAACCACCTCCAAAGGTTATGTGATAGTTTACCTCTTTGGGCTCTGGCCCCTAACAGAAGCCACTTTTCTACTTGACAACATACTCAACAAAACCAATCACCAAGGGAATCCCAAGTGCATATCAACACGATAAAACCACTCCAACTCTAGGAGGAACACATAAAGAAAACTCACTCCAAACACTGGAAACAACAAAAGTCAAACCTCTCTCTCCAAACACTGGAGGAAACAAAACACATAATCCACTCCTTCCAAAGGAAGCACAAACCATCCCTGTTCGTGAAAACTGGGTAAAACAACAGGTACATCAAGACGCACTACCCAAGGAAATACGACAACCCCCAACCTCAAAGGAAACCCAATCTGGAAGACTTACATAACAATTGACACAATTTCCCAACACCGAGAATGAACAAGAACATCACTAGAAAGCATTTCAGGCAATTAAATAAACTAAGGTTAGGATTTCCTAAATCCAATCAACTCAATCAACGTTACTTGCATTTATTCAAAAAAAAAAAGATTTAATTCACAACGTTGAGAAATTTAAAACCAATGATTTAACTATGTGTTTCTCAATCATACAAAATAATCAAATCAACTTGCTAGATACAATCATTTGATCAAAACAAAAACAATTTTTATTTCAACTTCCATAATAAATAATCACCTTAAAATAAATTGTATTCAAATACACATATATATTAAATATATATATAAAAAAATATACTTAGAGTATATACAAATTTATATATATATATATATATATATATATAGTTATTATTTAAATATATCCATTTAAACTCAACTGATTAAATTATTTAAAAATACATAAAGTATATATATAAATAATTATTTAAAAAAATTATTTAAATATTAATAAAATATATATATACATATAATATATAATTATTATATATAATATATACATATTATATTATGTATAAATAATAATTAATAATTAATAAAAAAATTTAAAAAAACAAAATTAATAATTATTAAGAAAAACCCACGCATAAGGGGGTTGCGCGCCCTTCCCAAAGGGAGAGGCTAGGCTGCCACGTAGCCTCCCTCATATGCTGGTGTGTTGTGTAGGCAGTGTTGTTGCCCTTGGAGGCAGTGGCGCTGCCTCCACAGTGCCTCCCATGGGGGCGACTGTGGGGGCAGCCCCCCCTGTCTCCTTAAAAAAAAAAATATTTTTATATATATATATTTTTTTTGTTTAATAAAAATTCATTTTTTTATAAAAATATTCTCAATCAAACAACAAAAAACAAGCTCACGCTTTGAGTAGAAATTTCAGATAAATTAGAAATATATTTTTGGCAAAAGGGATATAGGTAAAAATAATCCTAGCATGAATTCAATACATATATATATAATATATATATATATATACCAAATATATATATATATATATATATATACAAATTTTCATTGTTTAATAGTGAAGTTGTGCAAATTTTTCCTCCAAACAAAATACACATCAAACTAATTTGCAAGCACAAATTCTAAATTTCTAATTCATAACATAAATTATTTTTGTTCATCTTTCTATTTTCTATGGTTTGAATTTTTTCTTTGTTTTCTTTTCCATGCTTTCAACAAAAGTTTTTGCAAGTTTTGAAACAAATTTGACATGGGTTTTCCTTGCAAATCAAACAAAATTTAAAACTTTTCCAACAGCATAATAAAATTTGCAAAACATTTCAAAATGAAAACAAAAATCATAGAAAGAAACCTGGTTTTTTCTCCAAAGCTTGAAAGATTCCAATGGTGCTTCCAAATTTTATTTTGTTTTCCAGCTCACCTAAGAAATCCAAACTTCTTCAAATCCAAAACAAAGCCACAACCAATCTTTTCTCCACCAAATTGAAAGTTAAAAAAATATGAAATTGTATTTGCTCTCATAGAGTTTTCCTCAAATTTAGTCAAACTCCTAAAAATATCCCATCCACCAAATTTATTGCAAATTTGGAGTTTTTTTTTTTCTTTTTAAAATAAAACAAAATTGCTTTCCAAATGGTATTTCATGCATTTAAAGTTTCTTTTACAAAAATAATTCAAAATTTTGTAAAAAAATTCTTTTACCTATTAATTTTCAAAAAGTGCAATTTAAAACATATTTTCATTTTTTTTTTAATTTAAATCTAATTATCCAATAATGCCAAAACAACTAACTTAATTCAATTTATCACCATTAACTTCATTAATCAATAAACTAAATCTAATCCAAGATTAGATTATTTTATTAATTAAATTAAATTAATCAATAAAATAACTAACATTTCAACATTGTAACCAAATATATTTAATCATCATTTTAACTACACCCACCATTTAATAACCTTTATAATACGAAATTAAATAAATAACCAAGGTGAAAGGAACGACATTAAAACAACTAAACTCAACTACAACCCGACAACACACTATGACTAGAGTGATGACTTGGCACGGAAAACCTAGCTACTATCTCTCAATCAAATACTTTTGGCCAATGAACACGCTCAACCTGTGAAATCAGGTGGAGTCGATGTCCTGTACATGTCAACCTGTGAACAAAGAGTATATTGAACATGCATATATATGATATAATAAAACACACCGTGAAGAGGAAATCTCATAATCGTAGGGCGCTTGCAAGTGAGTGATCAATCTCGTCCCCTTCACCAATACAAACTTTCTAATTGACGAGTCCAACATCAACAATATACTCAAAAGCATAAAGCATCGTTATTTAAATATTTGCTATGCTAGTTCAAAACATGCCATAATGATAATATCAGAGTAAAATTTCATCGCATTAAAATATAACATACGCATCACTTAACAGTTGCGATCAAATAGTAACCAAGTACCAAATTCACAACATAAACAGAAACAACATAACAAAGAAGAAAATTTCCAAACAAAGAGCCCAAAATGGAGGGGTGTTACACAAAGCTTGACAATCAACAGATGCATGATTTCACACTTTAACTCCTTGACTCCTAGTAGCAGTGCAATGCTCATTTTTGACCATTTTCTCCACAAATTTCCAAATCACCAAGCTAACTCTTGATGGTTTCAGATACCCTTTTCAATGTTACAACACATATCACAAACTCTCCCACAAGTCCTTTGGACCAACACAGACTTCCAATACACCTACCCTTAAGAAGGTTTCTCAATTAGCCCAAATTTCCAAAGCAACATACCTTTAAACACCACATAGGCCCTTGAAACCTTGGGGCAGTAGATAACTTGTCAAGAAAACACAAATTCCATAATTAGTCTTCACTTTTACAGACAAACTCAGACCTAACTTGAAAAACCTTATTTTGTGCACTTTTCTTGAGGGTTTAATGTATCTAGCACATCCACAACCTTTTAGGCCCTAAAACTAAATCAAACAAACTCCATTAACTTCACACATGCTTAAAAGTTTAGAAAAATAAGACTCCCTTATAGATTTTAATAAACCCCAGACTGAAACCTCTCATTCACATGCTTTTCTCTTCACAAAACCTTAGGAACAACAAGTCTTTTATTCCCATTTCCTTCTTAACACTTAATTCATGAATCGTACATCTAAATTAGTCCCCATAGGGCCCCTTACACAAGCTACAGTGATCATAAAAAGTGTAAGGGCTCTTCAAAACATATTTTGTTCAAGAAACCCTCAAAACAGGGTGTATCAGTTGTGTACAAGTAAATACCCAAAGAAAGATTCAAGATCCTTTTTACACCTTCAAAACAGATAGAAATCAATGCTAACACAAACCCCTATGTGGAAATCAATATTTCATAGAATGAAACAGCCTGTACGGCCTGTGCAAACCTGCTAATAAGAGAAGAAACATAGAAATTTGGAAAAAAAACTCAAAGTTCCTTATTGCAAAAGCATTGAATCCCTGAACCAACATTACAAAAGGTGTATCCATGCCTTTTTAAAGGCCTCTCCAACACAACCACCGACCAACAACCCCTTCAACTATTTTTTTAAATCCCTTATAACTGTTGGAATTCATAATTCTACCTTTTACACTCTTAATGCATTCACAATCATAATGAGGTATTTGTATATTATGACCCCCCTCAAAACCTTACTAAAGATTTGGAAATGGACTCCTTCCTTGAACAAACATTGAAGACAACACAAAATTTTCCTTCAAAGGCTACAAAATAAGTATTGGATCAAGATTGAATTCTCCACTCCGTGAACACTAAACACAAAAACCTTATGCTAAAACATACACAATGGTCTTGAGTGACCGTATTCTCCACAAAACATGCTTTAAATATCTAAACCAACCTATTAGCTTTCAAATGATCACAAATTAAGGGTGAGGTGTAAGTGCTCCTACACCACCATGCTAGGGTTTTTGGGTTAAATGTTGATGCAGTAGGGTCACTGAAGGGAACCACATCAAATTCAAAAGCGAATAAAACCGCTTGATCCTCCTATGGGCCACTGGCCAATTTCGGTGGTGCCCTTCCTTTCCAAAACTTAGAAGCTATTCTTGAGATTGTTCTGGACAAAGACATTCATTATAGGGAGGATTTTCTCATAGACCATGCACTCATTTGTAGATTCATTAGATCATGTACTAAGTTGAGCAATCTACACGCATTGATTTCAAATTAATAGAAGGAAGGACTACAGGAAGAGGTAAGCATATACCCCTGTGCCAAGATTGTGGCTTGTGGTTCCTCACTGGGGATTTCTTAGGGATGAAGTTGTGGTTCCCTTCTTTCAATCCTCGCTTGGAAGCTTTCTTTTCCTCTACTTATTTGTGGGTGCGACTTCCATACTTGCCCCTTCAATTCTAGGAAATGGAGAGTTTGAGAGCCATTGGAAATGGCCTCGGGAAGTATTTTTGTTGTTCAGAGGAAACATAAAATATGCCAATTGAACCTGCACCTGTATTTGTGTTGAAATCGACCTCTCTATTGGTCTACCTGTTGAAATTGATCTGAAAGTGGGTAACAAAATTTGGAGGCAACAAGTAGACTATGAAAAATTCCCTTTAGATGTAGGAAATTCTTCTCAACTAAGCATACTATGGCACTATGCAAAAAGCCAACTTTTGAAATGGGTGCTTTGGCCTCAAAGGAGAAACCAATCTGGTGGATTTGGGTTGAATCTCACCATTACAACAATGTACCTACACCTCAAAAGGCTATGGATACAACATACTCTCCTCCCAAAGCTACTAAAAGCATTGCTCCTCCCTCTTCAATGGCTATTGAATCTTCCTCTCGGGCTTCTCATGGGAGTTACACAAAAAGTTTGTCGACAACCCCTCCATCAGAATCTACAAATACTATCCTATCATCTACCAACCTTTCAGATGGATCCCTAGCTACTTCTGAGTCACTATTTGTTGCTACTTCTAGTGGTAATGAGAATAAAAGTACAACATCCACAACCATGTTTATGTCTTTGGTTCCTTTGGGAGGTGAAGGCTCTCCAAATGGCAAGGTGGAATAGAACATGGAGACTCCCTTGCACAAAAATTTAGATTGGACAGAAGTGAAGAAGAAGAAATCCTCTCAGCCAAAGCTTGAAATGACATTGAGATCATCAATGAATAAATATACTTTAATTATGGGCTGGTAGGTTTTTTGCATGCATTCCACACCCCTATTCCTAGGGCATGCATTTTAATCTTTTTTTGAATATTTTATGGGGTACGACTCCCTTATGCCTAATTTACTGACCAAAAAAAATTATGTCTTTAATTATCTTATTGCTTTATTCTTAATTAAATAATTATTATAAATTGTTTAATTAACATTCACCACACTTCTAAGATTAAATAATTACTTTAATTATTTAATTGACCACATTCACACTTTTAGGATTAAATAATTATTAAATTATTAAATTATCCTTTTTTATCTCAACATTATCCATTCACTATTAATAAATAAACATTTTATTTATTATTTAATCCTCACTTGCGCATTCCTCAAATAATTAATTAATTCCCTCAAACTTAAAAAACACTTTCTCTTAGTCAACTAACTAATCAATTCCACTTCTCTCCTCAATCAAATCAATTCACTCCCACTCAGTATGAGTCAACGAAGTAATCAAATATCTTAATTGATCAATCAATTCCTTATGCAAATAGTTAACAGAAATCCTGTAGCCAGTTACAGTCAATTAACTGGGCAATCAATTCCTCTCAAGGATTCTTGACCCTTGATCTTGATCATTCACCTCTTAATCTGGATCGTTCATTCAAATCAATCATTTCTATAAAGTAAACCCTCATATCTCTTTGATGGATAACCAAAACTTTGGCATTTTACTACATTAATCTCTTTCACACTTGAGCTTGAAGAAAAGAAGTGCATACCAAATCTAAGAGCAAAGCAAAGCAAAGGAGAATAATGGAGATAAATCACATTGACATGATGAAGGTAAGTTTAATGCTTTATTAATTTAGTTCTTTGTGTTGGTTTGTACTCTATTGGACGATTCAGATTGTGTTTAGGTTTTGAATTGTAGTTTTATGGTTAATATGTTAATTCTTTACCTCTAATATGATTAATCTCAATTTTTTGGTCAATAGGAGGACAACCAACATGATCTCATCCCTTCAAGCTCTTTATAGTTACTTGACTCCTCATTACCTACAACAAAACTCTCATGCAATAATAATCATTTCTCATGGTTTTAATGTCCCCCTCAACCCTTGCAATTGTAAGACTCCTCTTCACACCTACAATAAACCTCTTGAGCCTTTGAGACATCCCTCATCGATTCAAACTCTCATAACACAACTCAACACACTGAATCCCAACCATCAACATTCCTTCACACTCTCCTCAACACATTCCCTGCATGAACCATAATTTGATACAATTTTATGTAGACAAGATAGTATCATGACCTCAATCTCAACACCTCCCAATGAACAAATCTCGCTTTGATACCATCCAATGTAATTGAGATCAGGGGGTCTTATCAAACAATTTGATCGCACAGTCAACATAATTCTTAGCACAACAAAAGCCAATCAAAACAAGAAAACTTATTTGATTTTATTAATTCCTTATAGGAATACAATGTCAAATAAAATCTCCTTCAAGGTATTACTTACATCACATTCTTACAGCATAAATTTTTCCTTCTCCTCATGGCCTTTCTCTCTATTATTTGAATCACTCAACCAACCTCTTCTCATGCTAGCCATTTAATCCCTCTCCTCCTCACTCTCTCTCTATCACCTTTTCTTTAATGGTAAACCATCTCTCCCTTCCCTCTAATGGCTAACACCCCATGTGTGTATTGATTTCCCTTTATCCTTTAGTGGCTAGGAAGCTAGATTGAATCAAATTTTGATCAAAGTACAACAATTGAATCATTATAGAAATGAAAAGTGTGGTAGTAGACGAAAGTTTCACAAGTGCAGCATTAAGCAGATGTTCCATAAATGCTCAGAATTGAAAACTTTGTAATTTTTAGTTCACTAGAAATTTTTCACAAATAGTTGGTTCACTTGGAAAACCTCACACTTCATACCTTATTGATGTCACTTATTACATCATGTTGTCTTTTTTTGTTTGCAAAATTCTTATTGCTTATCAAATTGGGCCTTTTGATCGATGCACTTGTTTGGTTCAGTAACATTTTCTCACAAATCAATGTGGTTATGAGATCCTTGCAAACTCTAGTTAGACATGAAGTTCTTGAAAAGGTCAAATGAGGAAAGAAGTCTCTACAAAGCCAATTGGCCACGAGTTTCATACAAATTTGGATAAGTTCATTTGAATTGGTCAGAGGAAGTGAACTTATTTGGTTCAACACCAAAGTCCTACAAGTCCAGTTGCAGTTCAAAAGTCTACAAATTCAGTAGCAGACCAAAAACTTGCAGTCATAAATCAACCAATTTTCACCCAATCTTCACCAAATTTGAACTGCATATACATATTAAGCTCTTTTATAAGTTGATTTAATTAAATTGGTCAAATTGTCTCTAAAAATTATCTTGAAGCAACAACCCAAAAACCAATAGAAATAAAATAAATTTTAGTTGAATTTTTTTTGTCAATTGCCTTTGCACCCATTACACTCCTACATAAAACACTCGAGATAAGAAATTTATGTGAGATTGGGCTCACAAAATAGATTTGGATGATAGGATCACCCTTCTATGTTGTAACAAATTGCAAAAATCTCCCTCACTATAATGTAGGTTCATAGGAAACTTTCTTCCTTTGCCTCTTCCAGTATTTGGCCGGAACAACTCTCCTCTTCCTCTATTAAATCTACTCCTCACTTCTCCTTCCTCTTGTGGACCTATGTCCACCATTGGCCAACCTCCTCCAATTGCACTTTACTCTCCTCTTCTCTTTTCTTATAGGATTCATCTTACAAAAATACTTCTTCCCTATCTATTTCAACTACACCACCCCTTGCAAGCCTTAAATACAAATTTGTACTATCAACATTATAAAATTTAAATATTTCCATCTACATCGCTTCTTCACACTCCTTCACCACCATCTTCTCGTCAATATCTTCTTTGATTTACATTACCTCATTTACATACATCTCTTTATCATCCTTTAAGGCAACATCTTATTCACCACCCTCTGCTACAACATCTTCATCTTTACTCTCACTTGCACTTTCATCTTCCAACACTTTTATGTCCTTTGAAGGACACAAAAAAAAAATTGCATCATAGTTTTTCTCCTCAATGTCTACTACAACATCTTCAACCCCTATCTCCATATTGTCCATGTCTTCAACAACACATGTTATTGTTGATGCAATCTCCTCCCATTATTCTTTTTCTTCCTTCTTTCCCTACACACACAATGTCACTTACAAACAAATTATCATTAAAAGAATAATGGGACTCAATTTACCTATTTTATTTCCTTTTATCTTTTCTTTCTTTCTATTCTCCTCCAAGTAATCTAATCTTCTAAAAAACTCTGCACTTCCTTTTTGAAATATCTCCCAACTCTCTTCTTCTAAAATTCATTCTATTCTCTTAATAAAATAAATTCTTAAAGCCTTACCCAAGGCTAAAATTATACTCTTCCTCTTTGTCATCTTTAATCATTCACAATATGTAATTTTTGTAAATTACAACAAAATATCTCACACACACCAATCCTTTACCCAACATAAATCTTGGAAAGCATGCCTATTAACACTTCATCTACCCACTTTCCATAATGGAGGATACTTGTGCACCTTATACCTAGATTCAATCTCTATTGGTGGACTACCAACACAATCTCATCCCTTTGAGCTCTCTCCAATTACATGACTCCTTCATACTTGAAAAAAAACTCACATGTAACCATAACGGTTTCTTATATGGTTTTAATGTCCCTCTCAACCCTCACAATTGTTGAACTTCTCTTCACAACTACAATAAACCTCTCAATCCTTTGATACATCCCTCATCAATTCAAACTCTCATAATACAACTCAAAACACTCAATCCCAACTAGAAACATTCCTTCACACTCTTGTCACACACATTCCCATCATGAACCTCAATTTGATAACATTTGATACAAACAAGATGGTATCACAACCTCAATATCAACACCTCCCATTGAAAAAACCTCACTCTTATATAACCTAATGTAGTCGAGATCAGAGGGTCTTATAAAATAGCCTGATCACACATACCACAAAAATCTTAGCACAACAAAAGACAACTGAAACAAGAAAACCTATTTGATTTTATTAATTACTTATAGGAATACATTGTCAAACAAAATTTGCTTCAAGCTATTACATAGATCACATTCTCATAGTACAAATTTGACATTATCATGGCCTTTCTCTATATTACATTATAGATTTTAATTTCTCAATCAACCTCTTCTCAGGTCATCCATTGATTCCCTCTCCTCCTCACTCTCTCTCTATCACCTCTTCTCTAATGGAAAACCATCTCTCCCCTCTGATGGCCAATTCCTCATGCATGTATCGATCTCCCTTTATTCTTTAGTGGCTAGGAAGTTGGATCAAATCAAATTTTGATCATCACAACAACTAAATCATTACAAAAACAAAAAGTTTTGTAGTAGGTGAAAGTTCCACATTAATCTCTTCTACAAGGTGATGTCATTAGTTTGTCCAAATTGTCTCTGACAATCCTCTTGAAGCAACAACCTCTTGAAGCAACAACACAAAAACCAATAGAAATAAAACAAATCTTAACTGATTTTTTTTGTTGATGTAAGATTTCCCTTGCACTTAGGATGCTCTTGCATCAAACACCCAAGGTAAGAAAATTTTGTGATATTGCGCTCAAAAAATGGATTTGAATGATAGGATCACCCTTCCATGTTGTAAGAACCTACAACAAACTCCCTCATTATAATAGGTTCATGAAAAAAGATCTTCCTTCACCTCTTCTAGCATTTGACTAGAACAACTCCCCTCTTCCTCTACCAAATCTACTCTTCACTTCTTCCTCTCATGGACCTATGTTCACCATTAACTAACCTCATCCTCCCATTTCAATTTTCTCTTCTCTTCTCTTTTATTATGGGATTCATCCCACCATAATCTATCTACTAAAACCCTTCTTCTCTCTCTATTTTATCTACACTGTCCCTTGCAACTCTCAAATACAAATCTATACTTTAAACATTATGGAAATTGAATATTTCTATCTGCATGTCATATTCAAACTCCTTCACCACTATCTTCTCATCAATCTCTTCTTTCACTTCCATCATCACATATGCATATATCTCTTTATCATCATCTATTGCAACACCTTAATCACCACCCTCTATTGCAACATCTTCTTCACCACCCTCTACTACAACATCTCCATCTTTAATCTTAGCTACACTTTCATATCCTCTGAAGGACACAAGAGATTCTACACCATCATTTTTCTCCTTAACGTCTATTACAACATCTTCTTCACCACCCTCTACTACAACATCTCCATCTTTAATCTTAGCTACACTTTCATATCCTCTGAAGGACACAAGAGATTCTACACCATCATTTTTCTCCTTAACATCTATTACAACATCTTCAACCCCCATCTCCACATTGTACATGCCTTCAACAAGACATGTTGTTGCAATATCATCCTTTTTTCCCTACACATAATGTCACAAACAAATTATCATTAGAAGAATAATGAGACTCAACTTTACTCATTTTCTTTTGTTTTCTCTTTTCTTTCTTTCTATTCTCCTACAAGGAACCTAATATTTTAGAAACATTTACATACCTTTTTAGAATTCTCTCCCAACTCTCTTCTAAAATTTGTCCTCTTCTCTCAATAAAATAAATTCTTAAATCCTTACCTAAGGCTAAACTCATAATCTTCCTCTTTTCTATCTTTAATCATTCACAATCTATAATTTCTGCTACTTTCAACAAACTCTCTCTCACACACACACCTATCCCCCCAAAAAAATATTGGAAGACACACCTCTTAAAACTTCCTCTACCTACTTATGGAGGACACCTTTGCACTTTCTACCCAACTTCAATCTCTATTGGAGAACAACCAACATGATATAATCCCTTCAAACTCTCTACAATTATAGGACTCCTTCATACTTGCAACAAAACTCACAAGAAACCATAATGGTTTCTCATGGTTTTAATGTCCTCCTTAGCCCTCACAATTAAAGGACTTCTCTTCACACCTACAATAAACCTCTTGAGAATTTGAGACATCCCTCACTAATTCAAGCTCTCATAACACAACTCATCACACTCAATCCCAACTAAGAACACTCCTTCACACTCTCCTCAACACATTCCTAACATGAACCTTGTTGTGATACCATCTAATGTAGACAAGATATTATCATGACCTCAATCTCAACACCTCCTAGTGAACAAACCTTGCTCTAATACCATTTAATATAGTTGAGATTAGGGGGTCTTATCAAATAAATTGACCATGTAGCCAACATAGCTCTTAGTACAACAAAAGGAAATCAAAACAAACAAAATTATTTGATTTTATTAATTCCTTATAAAAATACAATGTGAAAAAAAAATTGCTTCAAGGTATTACATACATCACATTCTCACAGTACAAATTTGGCCTTCTCCTCATGGCCTTTCTCTCTATTACATTATGGATTTGAATCACTCAACCAACCTCTTCTCATGTCAACCATTGACTCCCTATCCTCCTCACTCTCTTTATATCACCTTTTCTCTAATGGCTAACCGTCTCTCTCCTCCCTCTAGTGGCTAACCCCCCATGCGTGTATCGATCTCCCTTTATCCTTTATTGACTAGGAAGCTGGATCAAATCATATTTTGGATAAAAATTGAATCGTCACAAAAATGAAAAGTGAAATAGCAAGTGGAAGTTCTATAAATACAATATCAATTAGATATTCTATGAAGGGTTGGTTCAAACCAAAAACTCTACAAGTTTTAGTTCACTAGAAAAAATTCACAAATAATTAGTTCACGTGGAAAACCCCACACTTTGTACCTTGGTAATGTCATTTATTACATCATGTCTTTTTTGTTTGTGATTTTTTTTTGCTTATCCAACTAAAATTTTTGATTGGTAAGCCTTAGGCCTTACCTCCGATCGTCGAGGTCCCAAAGAGGCTTTTCAAGATTTGTCTGTCTTGATTAGTTGGACTTTAGGGGTTGGGTTTCCCTCTTACCTCTTCCACCTTCTTTCATTTTCTTTCTAAAGATTCAAGTGTTGGCCTTCGGGCTTACCTTTTATGCCTTATTTTCTTCTCCTTATAAGGCGTAAGCCTACCATCCGACCTTTGAAGACTGATCAAGATCTTTCAAGATTTTTGTAAGTCTTGATTTGTCAAACTTCAGACATCGTACTTCCCTCTTATTGCTTTACATTTTCAACTTAGGCGTTAAACCTTCCTTCCAATCCCTAATCCCTGAAATCTCATCTTTGGCTTTTGGGCATCGGACTTTCATCTTTCACCTTTCTTTCCTTCCCTTCTCTCCTTTCTTTGAAAATTAAGCTAAGTGTTGAGTTTTTGGACTTTGGGCTTCGGCCTTCTCCTTTACCTCTTACCTTTATTTGGTAAAAGGTACCTCATCCCTTTGACCCTCGATGACTCCCTTCATATTTTGACCTTTGATCTTCCCCTTTACCCTTTTCACATTTGTGGAAAGGTGTAAGCCTTCTCTCCAATCTCTGACGCTTGATAAGGGTGACCTTTTCAAAATTTGTGGTCCTCCCTTTCTACTTTCTTTCTTCTTCTTCCTCTTCTATCATGCGATATGGTGACCCCCCGAAGCCCAATTATTGACGGTTCGATGACAATGATGTATAAGAAATATGAAGCAAGCTTGATGCCCTGATCCTTGACAAAGGTGCTCTTTTTCGTGGCTCCAAACCATTTAATGCATAGTAATTTTTTTCTTTCAAGCCTGATGCCCCGACCTTTCAATAGATTTGATGTGTTTTCTAGGTGACACCATTAATGCTCGATCCAACTTTTGTGTAGCCTGTTTCGATTTCTAGACTTCAAGGATGACATTTATTGATTTCCCTAACTTTTGTAGATGGATTTTATGGGCACCCATGCCCATTTATTGCTCATTGTTGACCTTTCTAATAGATCCATGCCCTAATCATGATTTTCACATAATGGCTTCATTTGTTCACCCACAGACTTCATGGTTAACCTTGGTTAGGGTTAGGGTTCAGTTTATGGTTCCAAGTTATGCCTAATCTATAAGGGCAAGAAATGTATTCATTTCAAGGGTTGTTCTTCCTCTAGCTCCTCTAGGGTTTTCTTTGGAAAACTTGCATTTTTCACTCTACAATTGTAAAGATTGGCTTGTTACCTCTACATCAATGAAGTTGATCAAGCTTTCCTCTTATCAACTTGTTTATGTTTGTGTAAGTTCTTTACCTACATATCTAAGTGTTTGTTCTCTCTTTCCATGCATGTATGTTTGATTTAAAACATTTATAATTGATACTTGACAATATCCTTTTCCTTCCAATACCCTATCAAACCCTAA
>VDFB02251854.1:0-37288 GCA_007258455.2 Sequoia sempervirens
ACATCTTCCTAGAGAGTGATGCTCTTATTGCTCAATTCTACAGTATGCTTGAGCTTCGAAGATTTTCATTTGAGGTGCATGAAGAAGAGATTCCTTGTGTAGATCAAAAAATAGGTTTGGCATATTTTGCATCACCATGCGATCTGGAAAATTTCCCTTTTGGTTTCAATTCATGCAATGAGAAGGTCAGTGGTGATAGTAATGGCCTATCCTTTTGTGAGGTGAGTTATCTTCCCTCTACAAAAGGTCTACTCTTGAAAGTTAGCCTATCTTTAAAGAATTTCATCCCTAGTGTTGTATGTTCACCTGAGGCACTAGTGTCAGATGAATCCGATAGTTGCATCATATGGTTTCCCTACAATGGAAAAATTTACAGTGAGGTGATCCTTCATCTTAAAAGAATTTTGTGTAGCTACATGCATGTTGGTAGTGGTTTTCAATGGTTGCAGTTGGGTGAGGTCTGCAACTATGGTCTAAGGGAGATCAACTCCTTCAAAAGGTTCATCTTTGATAGAGGAAAGTTTCCATTTTTTGCTTCATATTATTTTAATGTACATATTGTAAATATCTTGCTTTCCTTGTGTGCGTTTGCACACCCTGCATTCTCCTTAAGGGAATGTATGTTCTAGTTTTCTGCTTTCCTCCAAGTGTAGGCCTGCACATGTTTTGTTTTGCTCTGAGGAGGCCCATCTATTGAAGAATTCTCATGAATCCATTCCCAATGGACTGATAAGGCCTCTCGATTCCATGATTAGTAGGCAATCATCCCACATAAATCACCATAAATGTTGTCATTTCATGCCACCCTTAGATGACCCATCACTGATAATCGATTTGGGATATCCTACATGAGCCATCTTGCATGAATTCTCCTTAAAGGGTTCCAAAAAATTAGCTAAGTCCTAGTGTTTCAAGCTTTTGGGTTTTCACTTCCCTTCATACTGGCATGCCTTCTCCATCACTCTCACTCTTTCCCTCTTTTTCCCTTCTTCACTTTTCTTAAGTGTTTCGAGTTTTAGCTTTTGGCCTTCCCCTTTAATACTTACCACTTCCCCTTGGTAATCCTTAGGCCTTACCTCCGGTCGTCAAGGTTTTGAAGAGGCTTTTCAAGATTTGTCTATCTTGATTAGTCAAACTTCGAGGGTTGGGTTTCCCGCTTATCTTTTCCACCTTCTTTCCTTTTCTTTCTAAAGCTTCAAGTGTTAGCCTTCAACCTTACCTTTTATGCCTTACTATATTTTCCTTGTAAGGCGTAAGCCTACCATCCAACCTCCAAAGCCCGATCAAGATCTTTCAAGATTTGTCTAAGTCTTGATTTTTCAAACTTTAGACATCAGGCTTCCCTCTTATTGCTTTACATTTTTAGCTTAGGTGTTAAGCCTTCCTTTTGATCCCCGATCCCTGAAATCTCATCTTTGGCTTTTGGGCATCGGACTTTCATCTTTTTCCTTACTTTTCTTCCCTTCGCTCCTTTCTTCAAAAAATCAGCTTTGTTGAGTTTTTGAACTTCGGGATTCGACCTTCTCCTTTACCTCTTACCTTTCTTTGATAAAAGGTAGCTCATCCCTTTGACCCCCAATGACTCCCCTCAGATTTCAACCTTTTGTCTTCCCCTTTACCCTTTTCACATTTGTAGAAAGGTGTAAGCCTTCTCCCCAATCTCCAATGCTTAATAAGGGTGACCTTTTGAACTTTATGGTTCTCCCTTTCTACTTGCTTCCTTCTTTTTCCTCTTCTATCATGCAATATGGTGAACCCCCAAAGCCTGATCTTTGACGGTTCGATAACAAGGATGTATAAGTAGTATGAAGTAGGCTTGATGCCCCGATCCCTGAAAAAGGTTCTCTTTTTCATTGCTCCAAACCATTTAATGCATAGTAAATGTTTTCTTTCGAGCCTGAAGCCCCGAACTTACAACAGATTTGACATATTTTCTAGGTGACACCATTAATGTTCAATCCAACTTTTGAGCAAACTGTTTTGATTTATGGGCTTCAAGGATGACATTTTTTGCTTTCCCTAACTTATACAAGTGGATTTTATGGGCACCCATGCTCTTTTATTGGTCATTGTTGGCCTTTCTAACAGATCCATGCCCTAATCATGATTTTCACAAGATGGCTCCATCCTTTCACCCACAGACTTCATGGTTAACCCTGGTTAGGGTTAGGGTTTAGTTTATGGTTCCAAGTTATGCCTGATCTATAAAGGAAAGAATTGTATTCATTTCAAGGGTTGTTATTCCTCTGGCTCCTCCAAGGTTTTTCTTTGGCAGACTTGCATTTTGCACTTTGTAGTTGTAAAGATTGGCTTGTTGCCTCTACATCAATCAAATTGATCAAGCTTGCCTCTTACTAACTTGTTTATGTTTGTGTAAGTTCATTACCTACATATCTAAGTGTTTGTTCTCTCTTTCCATGCATGTATGTTTGATTTAAATCATCTATAGTTCCTATTTGAGAATATCCTTTTCCTTCCAACACCCTGTCAAACCCTAACCTCAATATCCTTTACCTCAACCCCTATTAGGGAGTCCCAAATAAAGATTTGTGTGAGTCCCCTAGTCCTTCTTCAATGTGTTTTTGTGAAATCTCAACCAAGAAGAAACAACTTTCCATCTTGGTGTACCACCTCCATTTCCCTTTCATGCATTCCTTCTCTCCTTTTCCCTGTGAGCTGTTAGAGTAGGGTAGTGGTAGGTTTTCATGTCTTGGGTTGGACCAACACATTGCACTTGGATCAAAAGAGGAAGCCAACCTTCTCTGAGGATTCAATCTCATATGCACAAAAGTCCCACACCTTGAGGTTGTTTCCACTGTGTCATTGGAATGTTGAACTTTGTGTTTAGCATGGTGCAATTTCATGTGACAATAGTTTCATCATCTAGTTCAATCAAATTTGCTCACAAATTGACTTGGGAATGAAATCCTTACAAACTTTAATCAAATGTGAAGTTCTTGAAAATGTCAAAATGAGCAAGAAGTCCTTGCAAAGATAGTTGGCCACAAGTTTCTTACAAATATGGATAAGTTCATCTAAATCAATCATTAGAATTGAATTTATCCAATTCAACACCAAAGTCCTGCAAGTTTGATTGTAGTTCAGAAGTCCACAAATCTGATAGCAAACCAAAAACCCAAAAATCCATAACTTTACCAATTTTTCCCCAATATTCATCAAATATGAATTTTAGATACCCATTAAGCTCTTACACATGGTGATGTCATTAATTTGGTCAAATTGTCTCTCAAAGTTATTATGAAGCAACAACCCAAAAACCAATAGAAATAAAACAAAATATAACTAAAAATTATTAGTTTTTGGTTGATACAAGATTGCCCTTGCATCCAAGATGTTTTTGTATTAGTTGGACAAGGTTCACCAAGCAACAACACATCAACAAACCTCATGTTGTCATCTAGATTCTCTTTTCCGCCATGGTTGGATTGATAACAATGTTAACTTGTAAGGGATGAACACTTTTTTTTGGGGTGTTGTGTGTCATTTTAAAGTTAAAACAACATGATAGATTACATGCAATTTTGTTGTTGTCATTGTTTTGAAAGTCATCCATATACATACAACGAACCAAGTTTGTCTAGATACCATTATGTTATGTTATTGAGGGAATTGTTATTTATAATACTATTATGTTCATGTTTCCAATATATGTATATGTATATATATATATATATATGTATATATATACACACACACACATATATATATACATATATATGTATATGTATATATATAGGCAAGGATGAGGAGGTGAGAAGGTAGGAGTGAAACTCTGACTACCCCTCCAAAGATGGGACACTTGTGAGATCACTTGACAAGTGGGTGAGCAAGTGGTAAGTGTACATGCAATAGTTGTCTCAAGTCATGAGGAATCATGAAGACACGTCTCAATGCTATAAAAGTGAGACAAAAATCAAAAGAATCCTAAGTAAACTTAAGCTAAGTATGAAAAGGTCAATTTTAGAAAGGTGATATCCTATCTAGATGGATAAAGACACTATTTACACTAACACCCCCCTTAAGTGCAACTTAGGGAGTAATGTATGCACAATGATGAGTCCCGACTACGAGGCCATGTTAGGTGCTCATGTACAAATATCTCATAAAGTGGAGTAAAGGATAAAAACCTAGTGGGAAATAAAAGCCCCTCTCCAAATGATAATGATGCAATAAAATGCACAAGTGAAGAAGATAGAAGGAATTATGATGACCCCCCAAGGACTACTTCTATCACATAAGTATGAGAAATGTTCCCCCATAGGAGAAAGAGATAGAGAGAAGGAAGATGGTGATGCATTTATTGTAACTTTGACAACTCATGCAGGTAATGATGCAGAGTTAATTGACTCAGGTGCATCTTTCCATATGACCTTTAATAGAGATTGGTTTTTTGAATATGAAGAATTTGATGGAGGTAAGGTGTACTTGGGTGATGAATCTTATTTAAATATTGTTGGTAATGGTAAAGTTAGAATCAAGTTTCCCAATGTTATAATAAAAAAGATTAATGTTGTGTTGCATATCCTTGAATTTGAATAAAAAAAATTATCTGTGAGCAAACTAATAGATGCAAGTGTGCAGGTAGTATTTTCTGATGCAAGATGTAGGATGGTTAGAGGTGCTATGGTGATTGCTAGAGGTGTCAGATATGGCACATTGTATAAGCTTGATGCATGCAATATTGAGCTCAATAGTACTTTCATGAAAAGAAAGTCTATGGAAGAGGTGAGGGTTTCATCTTTAGCAAATGGTCATGGCTTATGGGTACCTAAGGGTTCTCTTTCTTTTGAATCAAAGTTACCTACAAAGAAAACTATGTTATGGCACCAGAGACTTGGCTACATTGGAGAAAAGGGTCTAAGGACCTTGAAAAATAAAAACCTGGTTGAAGGCTTGTCTGGTTGTAATATTGAATTTGATTTCTATGAGCATTGCATTTATGAAAAACAAAACCATGTTCAATTTTACTCGAGTTCTCATAAATCTTGTGGTGTATTAGATCTTATTCATTCTGATGTGTTTGGTCTTGTAAATGTTCCTTCAATTGCAAAATCCACATATTATGTTTCATTTATTGATGATTATAGTAGAAATACATGTGTATACCTTCTAAAGAGTAAATCTAAAGTTTTCAAACGATTTAAAGGTTTCTCTTGAAAGGGTTTTCCTCACGTAAATCATTGTGTTGTGGTATGCATATATATGTATACATATATACATGTATCCACACACACTCACATATATATAACTTGAAACAACATTATAATAGAAATATTTATAACACTTTTGTAAACTAATTGAATAATATATAGACTAATATTATGATACACACACACACACACACCTGTGTGTGTATCATAATATTAGTCTATATATTATTCAATTAGTTTACAAAAGTGTTATTATGCCGAAGGCATTCCTTATATGAAATGGACAACCTACTTTTTGAAATCAACAGTTGAGAATTAAGGAGAAGGATGCAAGACGATGAAATTAATCTAAACCATCATCTCTATTTTTATATTTAAAATGATTTAACAATTTAAAAGTAGTATTTTTGTTTTAAAAAAGAAAGAAAAAAAGTTGATAAGATTCAAATGAAAAATAGAATTATATTATATTAATATTTCAATTCTAATAACTTTTTTTTATTTATTTAAAATGATTTAACAATTTAAAAGTATTTTTGTTTTAGAAACAAAGAACATAAAAGAATTTTAAAAACAAGTGTTTTGATTTAAAAACAAAGAAAAGAAAAGAAGTTTAGAAGATTGAAATGAAAAATAGAATTATATTTTACTAATGTTTCAATTCTAATAAATTTAAAATAAGTTTTACTTTTTTATATAATTATTTATTACCTTATGAGTTTGTTATTTACTATTAATATTTGTATTTTGATATATTTTGACTTTGCATTTAGTTTACGCTATTTTAATTTATAATTTAGACTTAAGTTTTAAATTTATTCTAATTATTTGTGTATTCTTATGAAATTACAAAAAAAAAAAAAATAGAATCAATTTAATTTATAATTAATTATTTTATTATAATGTTTTTGATATAAAAAGCAGCAAAACTAGGGTGTTGTCCCTTTAATACAAGGCCCTATGGGTGATCATCAGTGGAATAACATCATCAACACATTAACAACAAACAAAACACTAAACCAAACACCCTAACCATTCCATATCAAAAACCACATCAAAATGATCAGCAGGGTAACCATAGTACCAACCAACATCTTGAGAAACTATCCAACCTACACATAGCATGAGTATAAAAAGTATATATTGCTAAACCATTGACTATACTAGTAATAATATCCATCATGAAACCCAAATTTAAAAGTCTTAACCAAAGCCCACCAGGGGCCATACCAGTTAGAATTAAACATATAAACCATAAAAGTATCAATAGAGAATTCAAAAAGCCATGAAGGCCAGTAAGGCCATTCCCAACCAAAATGCCAAACATCCTGCATCGCTAATCTTTCTTTCCTCTCCATGGCTTGAATAGGGTTATAGTAGCCCAATCCTCGGTGAGGAACTTGAGAAGTTCCTTGCGGTCGGTGTCCTCCTCCACATTGTCAGTGGAATTATCCTTCTGCAATAGGCACATAGTAGTGGCAGATATGTGCATGATCTTCAAAGAAAAGCGGGTGACATCATGAAGTTGTTTTTCTAGATTCTCCATTTTGTTTTTAAGTTTGTCAACCTCCTCCTAGACTGTGTCCTGTTTGCTACATGCTTCCTCCATGGGGGCCTTCCCTTTAGCAATGGTCAAGGCCCTAGTCATAACCCCCTTGGCCCTAACACTAGAAGGACCCAAAGAACCCATTTTTGGACTTTCAAAAACATGGGAGGAGCTACTTGCAAAAGAAAAAAGGGATTCCTCCTCCACATCCTTCTCATCCTTGCTCTTGTTCTCACTTTCCCCTCCATTATCAGACTCTAAGGCCTCCTTGGGACTCTTCTCTTTTTTAGGAAAACTAGTCTACTAGACTTGTGAGGAGTGTTGGTCTCCTCAGTGATTTCAATGTCAGTGTCAATTTTTTGTAGCCTAAATTTAGTTTTCTTTGAAGCTTTGGCTTTAATTTTGGGGGTTAGGGCATTACATTTCTTGTCCTTCCTTTTTTCAACAGACCCAACATTAGAGGATGTGTCCTAGGGAGGGGTTTTCAGGGATGGGTTTTTAATACACTTTTTCTTGTTGGGGCTAGGGATATCCATAATATTGGCTGACGGTGGAGTAGAATAGACAGGGGCTTCTTCAACAATAATGGGTTGAGGAGGATAGAGGGCTAGGTGAAAATGATAAAGCCTAAACATAAGCCCCTTGTGCAAAATGGTAAAATTCCTACCCAAATTCATAGCCTCAATAACATCTTTCACAGTACTTTCTAGAGAGTGCAAAAGAAAAAATGGAATTGAAATATTGTTGTGATTCCTAAGATGATTAAGAAAAGGAAAATGGTAGTAGTAATACACACTAAATCTCCCCTCAAGAGTGAAATACTTCATCACAACCATGCACACTTTATCCTAGGGTTCTAGAAGTTGCTCGTGGTTGTAGCCACCACGAAGTTTGACAAGTTGTTCGTCCCCACAGAAGAATTGGTTGAGGCTAGCATAGTCAGACACTTTGCTCATTTTCTTCCATTTTTGCCCATCTATTGCAATACCAGTGGCCTTAACAATAACTTCCTCGTTCACTTCAAAGGAAATACTCCCCATTTTCACCCTTCTTGTGGACCAAGAGGTGAAAAATTATTTAGAGAGGCTTTCGTCAAACCCCGACATACATTCCATGAACTAGGTAATTCCTCCCTCTTTGCAAATATGCCAAACGGTGTCATCCCTCTTCCATTCATCAAATTTATCAGGCTCACCATGAACATAGTCTCCGCCCATGCCCTGACAAGCAAATGGTGGTAAGAGAAAGCAATTGCAGAGTAAATGTTAGGAGAAAGATAAGTGAGAATGAGAATTGCAGAGTGATTGCAATAAAACCCCAACTTAGAGTTGACCACAATGAAATAATAACAAGAAAAAAACTAGCAATCCACAAAATTATTACAATTAGTGCCACTCCCTATATTGAACTCAAAACTAGCAATTTCCTCATGTGAGAATTCCATCACACGATAAAAAATGGGTGCGTTAATAAATCCAAATGTCACATACAATAAAAAAAATCTATGAGGCCAATGGAGATGACACAAAAATTGAAGGGGTTCAAAATATAATGAGCCTTCCGGCCACTAGATTCATCATGAAATGTCACGGTGGTGTCTAGGAAAAAAAAGTACATGCCACATGGCATTTCCTTCTCATAGGCCTTCCTATACAACAATGACCAGTTTTTGAAATTTAAAACCCCGCCAAGACCACTAACTAAAGTTAGTAAGCACCAAGCTAGGGAAAAAAAGCCAATTTTTTTAGCTTCCATCATGAACTAAGCAAGATTAACTCTTCAGGAGGGACAACATAAAAAGAGGCAAGGAGAATTCCCTCCTCCAACAACTTAGGCCATCATAATCAAGTCCCAAAGCAGCCAAACTATCAGCAACTACATTTCCTTCCCTAAAAACATGTTGCAGAGTGAACTCCTCCAACCCAGTAAGGAGAGATCTAATATCATTGATTATCCCTTGAACTAACCATCCAGCTCACATTTTACCTTTCATGGCTTCAATTATCAATTGAGAGTCACCCTCGATTTCCAAGGTTCAGATGTTGATCGATAGCGCAATCTTAAGATCCCATAGAAGCACCATACCTTCCACCTGATTATTTGTGTGTTCTTTTAAATTCCCTGTGTAAGCTAGAATCATATTGCCATTATGATCCCTAATGACACCACCCCCAACCGCTTTCCCAGCTCTGGCCGCCCCATCAAAATTTAGCTTGTACCAGGGTGGTCTAGGAACTTCCCATTTTGTGTTGCATCTAGCTACCTTCTTAGAATTATCAAACTTGTGAGTCCCTAGGAAGTTTCCAAACTCTAGCAATTGCATTGTCCCAATCAGTTGGGGGACTACTAGGAGTCTTCCATGTACATACAGAGATGTTGTCCAATAGGAGTTTATTAAGGGTTATCAGCACACTATCAACATTACTCTCCTTATCCCTAAAGATTTTGTTATTCCTCTCTTTCCACAGACACCAACAAATGAGGAAAAATTTGTTGCCAGAGTTGCCTGATAAGGGAATGGTTTGAAGGGAACCTCAAATTAATAACAAATTGTTGAATATCCTTGCAAAAAACCCATTGGATGTTGAGCTTATGAAGGACATTTTTCCAAACTTGGGAAGCAAATTGACAATGGATGAAAAGATGGGAGATTGTCTCTGCTTCCTGTTTACAAAGAGTACACCTATTGGGAAGTTGAAAACCCCTTTTGACAAGGTTGTCCAAATTAAAATTTTTACCATGAATAGAATCCCACCAAAAGAAGTTAATCTTTGGGATGAGTTGTGGATTCCAAATCTTCTTCCAACAATTTTCATCGCCATCAAAATTTAACAGCATATAGTAAGCAGTCTTCACTGAAAAGGCCCCTGTGTGGTTTTTCATGCAAAATAACTTATCCTCCTTAAGAAAAAGAGGAAGTCTCACTTTATTTATTAAGGATTGAAGCTCAACAACCTTAGCCAGAAGGTCAGGCCTGTCTAAGAAACTTTGATCAAGGTTTTCCCATTTACCTCTAGGGGTAATATAATCAGCAATATAAGTGCCAAAGAAGGGCATAGCCCACTCCCTTAGTATATTGAAACTGTTGTCAATGAGGGGTTTGTCCCCAATCCATCAGTCCTCCCAGAATCTTATTAATCTCCCATTGCCAATTTTCCATTTAAGGCCTTCCTTAATAAGCGATCTACATTTGAGGATACTATTCCATATCTTTGACCTAGTGGGAAGACCATTCAAGTCAAGGGCCTTGGAAAATCATCCATGGTTTAGATACTTAGCCCTCATAATTTTGCACCAGTCAACTTTTCCAGCCACTAGATTCCAGCCTATTTTGGAAATGAGGGCTTTGTTTAAATTAGTTAACTTTCTAATCCCTAGAGCCCCTTGACATTTAGGATGGCAAACAGTGTCCCAATGGACAAGAGCCAATCTTTTTTTATCTTCAACACCATTCCACAGGAAGGTCCTTTGGATTCTTTCTAGTTTCTCTACCATGGAGCTCATAATTTTAAAAAGAGAGGAAATAGACATGGATCCCTTGGAGAGAGGTTGAGAGCAATTGCAATTTACCAGCACTACTAAGGAGCTTACCGTTCCATCCCACAAGCTTCTTTTGCATCCTCTCCAGAATATTATTCCAAAAAACTGGAGTAACCTCCTTCACAGTGAGGGGGAATCCAAGGTAAGTTCCCAGTAGAGAAGCACTTTGACAGCCCAGGATAGATAAGATCTTAGCTTGCAAATCCACCTTGGTGTTAAATAAATAGATACTACTTTTTTTATAATTGATGCATTGCCCGGAGGCATTAGCATAGTCATGAAGGAGTCCTTTCCATTCCCTAGCTTCTACCACTGAAGAAATTCCAAAAAGGAAAGTGTCATCCACAAATTGTTGTAGAACCGAGGGGGGTAGAGTAGAGGCAACTTTGACTCCCTGAATCCTACCTGTAAGTGAAAGATATAGAAAATTTCAACTAAGGACTTCAGTAACCATAATGAAAAGATAGGGTGATAAAGGATCACCTTGCTTGATGCCTTTTCCAACTTTAAAGAATCCCCAAGGAATCCCATTGACTAGTATAGAATAGTGGACCGACTCAACACATTCCCTAAAAATCCCAATTAAATTATCGTTGAAGCCAAATTTAGATAAAACCAAGTAAAGAAATTTCCATCTGACTCTATCATATGCCTTAGAAATGTCCAACTTGAAAGTCATACCTTGATTCCTACTTTTTTCCATAGAGTGGATAATCTCATGGGCCATAATAGTAGCATCAAGGATTTGTCTTCCTAGGACGAATCCATTTTGGCATCTACTAATAATCTTGTCCAGAAGTGCCTTTAGTTGGTTGACCAAGATTTTAGAGAAAATCTTGTAGACAATGTTGCATAGACTTATAGGTCTGAAGTTAGCCATACACTTCGGGTCCTGAATTTTGGGGACTAATACAATGTAGGTATTATTAAACTTTTTCAGCAACTTACCAGTTCTGAAAGAGTCTTTGGCTGCCATGGTCAAGTCATAGCTAACAATGCCCCAATATTCCTGAAAGAAAGCCGGAGGAAATCCATTTGACCTGAGGGCCTTATAGGCACCCCTAGCAAACACTGCCATCTTAACTTCATCCTCTGAAATAGGGGCTAAGAGTTGCAAATTGTCCTCTACACTAACAATAGTTGGGAGTTGACTCAAAAGTCTATCATGCACGTCAGTGGAGAGGCAACTGCCATTATCCAAGTATATATGTCTAAAATAGTGTTCATCTATTTCACCAATTTTATCTTCATCAGTAACCTCTTGATTAACTTCATTCATAAGAATTTGATGGTGTTTCTTTTCTTGTGTCTGCTAGTTCTCCTGTGGAAAAAATTTGAATTCCTGTCACCCTCCTTCAACCATTGCACTCTAGACCTCTGCTTCCAATATATTTCTTCTTTTATTAAATTATCTTTCCACTTCCTCCTCCAAACTTCCTCTTCTTCATGCAATGATTGTAGAAGATTACCCTTGGCCATTAGATTTTGGATGTTGTCAAGCTTAATCCCAATCTCCCTTTTCTGCTTAAAAATGTCACCAAAGGTAGATTTGGACCACCCTCTAACTTCCTTTTTAATGAGATCAAGTTTTTGGAAGATTTTGTACATAGCTGACCCTTGGATCAGATGGCTCCACCAATTTTTTATGCAATTTCTAAAATATGGATGTGTCATCAACATAATCTCAAATCTAAAGGGGTGAGGGCCAAAGAAAGGCTTATTCAACCATTGGAGAAGAATTGGGCTATGATCAGAAATAGTCCTAGGGAGAGCACTAAGAGAAGAATTGCACCCCAAATCCCAACCAACAGAGACCATCACTCTATCTAAACAAACCTAAATAAGGTGGTTACCTTTCTGATTGTTAGACCAAGTGAAAGGATTACCCTGTAGTTCCAATTCAAACAAGCCAAACCTGTTGATGAATTTTGAGAAGTCGCTCATGTTGTCATTGTAGTCCATTAGGCCACCAAGTTTCTCTGAAGGGAACAAAGGGGAGTTAAAGTCACTAGCCACCATATACAAGGAATTTTTATCTTCCAAAATTAAAGATAAGACTTCTTCCCACATACTTTTCCTTCCTCCACAAGTATTCGGGCATAGATATTAAATAGATTCCAAGTGTAATTATCAGCTCTGAGGGTCACAGCGAGGTAAATATGGGAAAACGCATAGGATTCCCCATCAATCTTTGTAGGATTCCACATAGTAGAAATGCCTCTAGAGGCTCCATTCGCTTCTCTATAGAAGAAGGAGGAACCCAACCAGATTTTATTAGCTATTGAGGAGAAATTCTAATAAGTCATCTTAACTTCCTGTAGAAGGAGGACATCAATTTTAAGATCCATAATGTATTGCCTGAGAGCAAATTGTTTTTGGGGACTATTCAGCCCCCTCATGTTCCATGAGAGGAACTTCATTTTTTGTTACGATGGGTTGAGTCCAGGGTTGACTGTCGTCCATTGGAAATTTCCCTTGTTGTAGCTTTGTGCCTTGACAGTCTCTCTGGGTCCTTCCAACTCTGTTATTAGTCCCCACATCAACTTTCTTAGTTCTTGTTTTCTTCTTTTGAGTCTTCCAGTCTTCATTGTTAACCCCATCCAATTGAGATTTAGAGGTAGAGGGCTTAGAGTCTAAAGTGAGAATCACAGATTCAGCGACTTCCCCGGCTAGGTCATCCACACCAGTTGGTTGAGAAGTGTAAATGCATAAGGTGTCATTCTCTTTCATGGGCTTTGTAGGGGTAACTATCCCTATCTCCAAGTGTTGTTGAATAGTAACAACAATTTTCTCCCCAGCCACACCATGAGGTTGGTTAGTAGCAACATTAGCATTATCTGTGTTCCCTATGTCCATGCACATAGAGGACAAAGGAGAAACAATAGTCTTACACTCCGCCCTCAAATCCAAACCATGAGGAGAAAGACCCAAATCCCTCAGTGGGGAGATTTCACCTTCCTAGGAAGCCAGGGGACTTCCCCTATTCCTCCCCAATAGTATTCTCCTAAACCCCAGGGCCAAGGGATTTCATCATCTCATACAGACCTTCAGTAAATGGATAATCATCCATCTCATTGGAGTTGGTGTTCTCCAGAGCATCACTAGAACTGGGGATCTTTTATATTTCCCCTCCCCAGATGAAAGGGATGGGTTTATCCCTTTCAACAAGGGTTCCTTCAGCGTTGGGGCTTTGCAGTCCACAATAACATGCCCCTATTTCCCACATTCTTGACATAACAAAGTGGCGTTTTCATTAACAAGGGCTTGGGTCCATTTTCCCCATTTAGATTTTAGAGTTATAAAGTTGGGGAGAGTCTTGTTAATGGCTACATTAACACAAAACCAAGCAAAAACTAACTTGGATTTAGAGTGACCACATCCATAGAGACATAACTACCAAAGGAGTTACCAATCCAACGGAAGATCCGTTCATCCCAAAATTCCAGTGGGAGACCAGGCATGCGAACCCACACATGAGCCATTCAATTAAGTTCTGCAGACGGATCAAAGCCCGATTTCCATTTGGCCAAAGCTAAAAATGTTTGCCATAAGCCCATGAACCCATAAGCACATAGATCAAGTCCTTCTCAGAAGAGGAATAAACCTCCAGGCATAGTGGAGAAAATCACACTGCCTTCTAGCTTCCAACAACCATTAGCCCATCTACGGACCATGTCAATGGTGGGCCTAAAAGTAAAGAATCTCCCCACCAGTGCTAGATGCAATGAGGAGGCAACCTCGTCCATGATTATGTCCAGTAAGTAGATCTTGGTTCCCTCTTCAGATTGAACAATGTCCAGGATGATGGACTCAAAATCATTATTGCTAGTCCCAATAAAGGCACTCTTCCAGTTAGCCTTGGAGAAGTCATCTTCGTTAATATTGCCATTGTCCCCATCAGTGGGAATCATCATTTGTGGTTTGCACACACTCAACACGAACCCCGCATCCCCATGTGTCACAACAAAAACATGAGGGATGCGAATCTTTTTTGTATCGGGAGGGTGGTCATGCTGAGGGGAGGCAGAGTCCTCCCCAAAACCTACAAACATGGCCAGAAAATTTGAATTGCAAGAGTGGGAGATTGCAGGAACCTAAAAATAAGTAATTATCTAAAAAAAATTATTATAATGTTAATTTCTATAATAAAATAAATTTAAAGTTTAAAATAATTAATTATTATAATTAATTTAATTTAGAATTAATTATTATAATTAATTTAATTTAGAATTAATTATCTTATTATAATTTTAATTATTATAAATAAATATATTTTAAATCTTAATTTATATAATAAAATAAATTTAAAATTTAAAATCTAAATTAAAAGTTTGAGAGAGAGAAGAAAACTTTTGATTAGTCATTTTGTGCCAACAATCCAAAGATGGCATGTGTCCCTATGGATTTATGCTCAAGGTATCATGCCATTTGATTAAGGATATGACAATTCACCTTTAAGACCTCTTTAGTGTACCCATTGTGCATACTTAAGGAGGAAAATAGATCAATAAAAAAGAGACAAGAAGAGAGAAGGGAGAGGGAGATATAGATAAGATATAGAGAGGCAAAGGGAGAAAAAAGAGAAAGAAAGGAAGAGATATAGAGAGAGAGGTGAGATAGGACATATCTATAGAGAGCTCTCTATTTATTTGTCTCCCTCTCTATCTCTATTTTTCTCATTATCTCTCAATCTCTCTTCCTCTCTCTCCCTTATTTCTCTATATATTTACCTTCCCTTCTATCTTTCTTTCCTTTCACCTCTCTCTTTCCCTCTCCCTATATCTCTCTCCCTTAATCTCTTTATATATCCCTATTTGTCTCCCTCCTCTCTCTCCTCTTTCCTCGTTCTCCCTGTACCTCTCTCTAAATATTACTCCATATCTTTACTTTCTATCCCTTCATTTCCCCTCTCATTCTCTCTTTGTCTCTACCTCTTTATCTCTATTTATCCCTCTCCCTCTTCTCTCCTTCCACCTCTCCCTCTCTCCCCCTCTCTCTCCCTCTTTCTCCCTCTTCATATATTAATTCTTATCTCCATCTCCATCTATATCTTTATCTTCCTCTCTATCTCTTTCTCCTTACCTCTTCTTGCATATCTATCTTCCCTTAACTTTCTCAATATATGCATCTCTCTCTCTCCACACACACACACACACACACATATTTCCCTCTATATCTCTATCTCTATATATATCTCTCTCACACACACACACTCCCTATTTCTTCCTCCCTATCTCTATATCTATCTCTATCTCTATCTCTATCTCTATCTCTATCTTTCTTCCTCTCTTTATCACTTGTCTCTATAACATTTGTTATCTCTTATTCTTGCCCCGCCTATATCTATATTCCCATCCCTCCCTCTTTATATCCCTATCTCTTTCTCTCTCCCCCTCTCCTTATAAATCCCTCTTTCTATATCTCTCTACTTCTCTCTTCTCTCTCTATTTCTATCCACATCTCTCCCTCCCTCACTCTCTCCCTATCCCCCTATCTATCTCTTTATATCTACCTCCCTCCCATTTCTCTTACTATATATCTATATCTATCTCTTTCTCTTCCCATATATCTCTCTCCCTCTATGTCTCTCCTTATTTCTCTTCCTCTCTCTATCGCTATTCATCTACCTCTACTTCTCTTTATTTTTCTCTCTTTCCCCTCTCTCCCTCTCTCTATATCTCCTTATATCTCTCTATCACTCAAATATCTTTCCATCTATATACATCTCTATATCTCTCTCTCCCTCTCCCTCTATATCTCTTAATCTCTTGCTATCTATCTCCTTGTCTCTCTCTTTATCAAGCTCTCTACCTCTCTCTGTCTCATTGTTTATTTATCTCCATCCTCTCTCTCCCTCTCTCTATACCTATCCCATTATCTCTCCCTCTCGCTACTTCTCTCTATATATTACTTTCCATTTCTATCTTTATCTTTCTATCTCCCTCTCCTCTCTCTCTTCATCTCTCTCCTCTCCATACCCCTCTCCTTCTCCACGTCCATTTCCATGTCCATCTCCACCTCTCTCTATCTCCTTAACCCCCTCTCTCTCACATGCTCTTCCCCTCTCTATCTCTTCCTCTTTTTATTACTATATATCTCTCTCTCTCTCCTTATTGAAAACATAGCAGGACTCTCTTGGTAATGAAGCCTGATTATCTTTTTGACTTAGAGGTTTTGTTTTGGTCATATTTAGATCCCTATAAGTGGATGCATAATTTATTTGAAGTGAAAAATTCTCCATTGAGACCTTTATTGTACAACCAACATCATTTTCTAAATGGCATACCAATTGACCTTGCATTCTATACAAACGTATGCAAAAACCACACCAATTTTTTTCCTAATTGGATTTCCATGCTTTCAACGTACCCATTGCACACCAAGGTGCAATTGCTAGTAAATATTTTTGTTATAATGTTGTTTCAAGTTATATATGTGTGTGTGTGTGGATACATGTATATATGTATACATATATATGCATATATATATACATGTATATACACGTTAAAGGTTCTATATAATTTGAAATCTCATTATAATAAAAATATATCCGTTATGTATATATCAATTAAATGTTATATATAAGTATATGTATATGTATATATATTAAGGGTTATATATAACTTGAAAGACCATTATAATATAAATATTTATAACCCTTTTTCAAATTGAATATATATGCATGACATAAAAAAAATAAACCTAATTCAAAATCATTTTACAAATTGGGTTTAATTTATTTTTTTATGGCATACAAATTGAGAAGTATCATGGAGTCACATATTGCACACACACACCCATATATATAGGGTTATTATGTTGAGAGATGCTTATCACTTACAATAATGGGGTTTGATAGTCCGTGTTCATAAAATCAATAATAAAAAGTGTACATAAAAAGAATAAATCATGACAATTAATGTTTTGAGTTTTATATTTTTGATATCATAAATGAAAATGGCTTATTTAAAAAAATTCAAATAATAAAATAATAAAATATTTTTAAAGATTTATTAGAAAGATATTGAAATAATGATATCTCTCGATGTAATTTATATATATTTAGTAAAGATATGGATGTTAGTGGTGCAGGAGCACCCAATTAGTTTCATCTAAATTTGATCAAAATATTGAGTCATGGGTTGATCTAGGAGTTTAAGGTCATGAAGTGAATCAATAAGGTTTAAAAAGACCATTAGAATTGTATTTGGTGTTGATTTTTGTAAAACAATGTTGCAATGTTGTCAATAATGCTCAAGAGAGCAAAATGTGTAAATGAGGTTTTTGAAGGGTTTAGAGTGTCAAATCTTGGCTTAGGATGAATAAGGTCATATTTGATCATCAAAAAATGTATTAGGTCATTTTAGAAGTGTTTAGAATGTTTAGGGGTTCAAAAGTGCAAAAATGGTGAAATTGACAAAAGTTGTCAAGTTGTAATTGCAAAAATGAAAAATTCTAGGAACTCAACAGTCATGTGGAAGTTGGAGGGTAGTTAGTCAATTTTGGAGGGAGTTTTTGAATATTAAATGTATAAATAAGCCTCACATGGGTCGAGGCAAGTGAGGATTTTTGTATTGTAAAGAAAAACATGAATAAAACTCTGAGTTTTCTTAATTTTGATTGGTAATTTGGTTTTGTAGAGCACTGTACAACCAAGTACAGTCTTATTTTGGAGGGACAATCATTGGAAATGATTAATTTATGAGTCTGCTACATTTTCCTTTTTGTTTCATTCAAAACCATGCAAATTTGATCAAAATATGGCTTATTTTCTAAAAACAAGCAAAACCCTGAATAAGGGTAAACAATGTTAAAGAAAATTTCTTTTCTCATGTTTTGACTGGTGGAAAATGCTCATTTTTGGTAAGAAGGATTTTTTTTGTATTCCCTTTCATGTTTTAAATATTTAGACTAGAAGTCAATGGTTTGCTATGGAAATCATGATGCCCTAGTACTAAGTTTTGTGGAAAATCTAGTAAAGTAACAATGAACAATGGATTTCTTTGTATTTTTTTGTTGAAATGGACACTCTACTTGGGTACAGTGATTGAGAATGGTTGTAAAGGTGTATTTGCAGCCTTTTCTAGTTAAGGATTGATGGATTTAAGGTTTTATGATCATTTGTGCACTGATCTAGCCCGATAGATTTGTGACAGTTAATTCCTAGGAATCAAAGATGAAGGTTTTGAGTAGGTGCTCATTGAAGTACAATGAGTTAAGTTTTGAAGATGACCTAATCATGTTGTGCAGGTATTTTTAGGCATGTATGAGACTTTGGTAATGAGGTTTGAGCTTGGAGTTTGAAGATGTCTTGTGTAGGTGGCCTAACAAGGCCTAATTGTTGATTTGGACTATGTTTGCAAAGTTTGGGGTTTTGTTCATTGAAAGGCCATTAGTTAGTGGTTTATATGGCTTAAGTTTGGTAACATATGAATTCCAAGGTATTTGAGAGATTGGAAAAATATTGGAACTTTGATTGCATGATTTAGTGGTTAAAATCAATGGTTTGTGAAGGAAAATGAGTCCTAATTTGTTTGAGTCTAAATAAATGAGATTGAGTGGTTGAGTTTTCTTCCTCTAGCATTTCATTAGTTAGTATACAACTTCAAACATAATTATAATATAAATATTTGTAACTATTATAAAAAATATATTATAATTATGTTTCAAGTATATAACCCTATATATATAATTTGAAACATCATTATAATAGAAGCATTTATAACCCTTATCCAATTCATCTTATTGTTGAAAGCCATATATATATATATATATTTCAATTGGTTTCAAACTAGATTTAATATATTTTTTATGACAGACATGCAGAGTGGAAGGTATAATGGAGTCATTGCATTTATATATAGATTATTTATTTCAATGTGTTTCGCATTGGGTTTATGTTATTTTATGGTTTGTAGAGTGGGAGGTATCATGGAGTCATTTATTGTAGTTAAAAATAAAAAACAAAACCCCTTTAAATACCTATGAAATCACTAAAAAATTTAAAACCAATTTGAAACTAATTAAATTAGATAGAAATAACAAATGTAATGAAAATTTTACATGATCATTGACTTATTGAGATTGGAAGACAACCTCACCTTTGTTTGCATCCACAAAATCTACCACGAGCATTGAAAAATATTTTCCTTTTATGATGAATGTGTTGAAAAATATAATGAGTTAGTCAAATGACGAAGAATCTGTGGCTCACAAACTCACCAACAACAAAGCCAAAGTGCTCCATGGAACATCCCATTATGCATGCCAAAAGGAAATGAGGTCCTCTAATAATGGTGATGCAAAGGACTAAAAGCATCCTAATCTAACTGCATTGTGAATCTAATCTAATTGCAATGAATTTACTAGGAAATAGGAATGACGAGCTAAATGTGCATTCACTGTTTTGTATTGATGTGGTGGTGAACAAGTAAGCCTTGAACATGCATCCACCCTTAGTCCATTGCACAAAACACCTCAAATTTTATCTCTTGCTAAAATCAAGCCATGCATGTCGAAAAACATGCAAAAAAATGAGAGGGAAGAAGATTATTGAGTAGGAAACTCATAGACACTTCGTGAAGGTGATGTGGATTTCTCTGACATATATTTGGATGACATGGAGTAGTCACACAACATATGCTCCACCAACATCAAATCCCCTTCCCTATATAAAACAAGGTCGTGTTGCTATGAATTTCCTACTAAATATTAGTAAGACAATTTAGTTCTTTGATTTTTAGACAAATTGAGCACAACAATCGTCTAGTCGAAGTGGGGTCAAGCATGGAACCACTAACCATTTTTTAAATTGCTATCTTTTCCACTAATGCCCCAACTAGTGACTATAAACTTGGAGGGGGTACTATAGTAGCCTATCAAACAAGAAGGTATAACTATTTTAAATCTTGTGAGCCATTTAAGAGAAGATGATTAGAAAGGGAAGAATCCAATATAAGTATGGCTAGCATACCAAATTGTTTATGTTATTAGCGGTTTACTCAAAGCAAAATGAGTATAAAAATATATTGAAAAGTATCGTACAAAATAAAATCTATCATCTATGATATTTCATTTAAAATTTTCATTGTAACTCTTTATGTGATAGTTGGGCCAACAACTAAATATATTATCTATGATATTTCAGGATATATATATTAAGGAGTTAAATGGTTATAATTAGTCTATCTATCTTATTAAATAATTTATATAAATAACATCAAAATATATCTTTTTCAATTTTTTCCTTTTTCATAATTTCATTTCTATTAATAATATAATATTATTGAGATAATAGTAAAATTATTATATATTAATATTAATAATATATTTATATAATAAATGTGGGAAGTTGGGTGGGTGCCACTCCACAAGTGAATCGTGGACGTGGCAGACACATCGGTGAGTGACGTGGATTTGGGAATGTGATCTTCGTCGGCATTCTGGAGGCTTCCTTAGGAGGTTGATTTCATCATTTATTTGCTCATGTGAGCAATCTTTTCAAGTCTTGTTGTCGGCTTCCTACATTACTATAGCTCACCACCCGGTCATCATTTATGGTTATGGGATGGTTTTCCTAGGTCATTAAGCACTGGTTTTTTTTGCCACCTCCTCTGGCTTTTGAGGCAAGGTGTGGGTGGTTATGGGACATTTCATTCTCCTAGTCTCGACGTCAGAATTGGAGATGGGAGAAATGGTTACTCCTATTCAGTTGAGGAGCTCAAAGAGGCAGGTGACCTTTCTTGGCTCAATTTCCTCTCTTCATCTCAGTCAAGTAATTCGTTGTCTAGATTATTTAACTTTTACAACAATGAAATGTGTGGTCGGCAAGGGTTTCATGGTAGAAGCAAAAGGTTATCGGTTGAAATCATGCATTTCTTCATGCTATCTGGCTGGTCTTCTGGATGTTGGGGTTTCGAAGGCAGATGCAAGGGTGATTATGAAGCATCTTTTTAGGGTGGATTTGTTGGTGGGCCTAGAGAAAACTCTAGCATCGGCTTCTTTGGGGAAAGGCCATCCCTTGGCCTTGTGATCTTAGGTTGTTGGAGGACCCAAATGCACTAGTGAAATTCTACACTTTCCTTCTGGATGTTAGAGGTATGGCTTTGGTGGAACATCAAAGGCCAGCTAGTGCGAGTGCATAATTTTTGAAGAAAAAATGTCATTTGGTTGCTATGTCAGGCTCAACCTGGAAGCATGAATTTTGTGTATTCGCACAAAAGAATGTCTAGTAATGGGGTAGTGGTTTATGGTTTTCTAGTCATGTTGGTTTTGTTATATGTCTAGTTTGGGCCTAGTATGGCATAGTGTTTTAGTTTAGTTTAATGTCAATATAGTTGTCTGGGGGGTTGGTGGTTTCGGTCATTTTGGTTAGTTTGGTGGCCGTTTTGGTAATTTATTGGTTGCAACTAGTGTAGCAATGCAAGGTCTTGTTCTATACTACCCACAGTCAAGGGCTCGAATCTTGTAAACTCTTTTTGAAAATTAATACAAATCTTACCTTACCCATTAAAAAAATATATTTATATAATAAATAATAATATATTTAAGAATTATTATTAAATATGTATTAATATATTAGATATTAACTAATAATGTAATATATCTATAATTATTAATAATATATTATTATTAATTTTTATAATAATTAATTATTATAATATTAATTAATATATATATTTAGAGTAAGTGTAATTATTGTAATTTATTTATTTATTTAAATATATAAATTAGAAAATTCTTATTGGCTTATTTTATAATTAATAAATAAATATATTTATAATAAAATATTACATTAGGGTTCAATTAAATTAGTATATTTTATTATTAATTTAGAAATTAAAATGTATCCCTAATAAAATCTATCTCGACACAATTTATATATCAATTTATTATATTATATTATTATTATATTATTAATGATTGTGCTTATTTAGGATTAAAATTTAAACAAAATAAGGTCTACTTTTGAATTACAATTAATGGTTAGGGTTTGATTTGAGTTAGGATTTAATAAGGGTTAGGGTTATGATTAGATTTGGGTTATGGTTAGAGTTAAGATTGGTGATCAAATAGGGTTAGAGTAAGGGTTATTATTATAGTACCTAGTGTTTAGTTAAGGTTATGTTTATGTTCAAACTTATAATTAGTGTTGGATTTAGGGTTGGGGTGAGGGTTAATGCTAGAGTTACAATTGTTTTTAGTGGTGGTGTTTGCAATAATTTTAGTGTTATGTTATTGAAGCATTACTACTAAAAGATAAAAATGTGGTATGACATGCTTCTGCACCTTTCTTTAGTAGAATATCATGGAGATCATGGGTTGTGTATATGGTTTGTCTCTTAGGTTTCCATTTCTACACTGAAGCATACTTGTTCTAGGAATTTTTGCTTCTGTTGAAAGTTCAAACATGATTGAGCATTCCTGCAATCTACTAACAAGTCTATCAATGTAGGTCAAAATTTTAAATATTATGTTAACAATTTGTTACAAACTAGTGTTTTTTTTTAGCATTTCTAGCATAAATTTTTTAAAGGTCTTTTTGTTTCAATTTGGAGATTTGTTTGCATAAGGCCTAATGGGATTTGCATATCTTTAGTGCCATCTCTAATGACCCATATTCCTTTTCACAATATTTTTTTTATTGTGTTTGACCAAAATAATATAATATATTTTATTGTTAACAAAAGATATTTATTTGTCAAGAATAAAGTGGATTTGCTCTTACTGTCCAACTAATTTTTTTCTAGTATTAAGCTAAAAATACTTTTTTTCTTTTCCAAATACATGAATATTATATTGCTTTATAATAGGCTAACATTAGAGAGAGAAGAACAACAAAGCTCTTTTATTTTCATATTGAAGCATTCTCTTGATCTAGAAAACAAAGTATTAACATTTTTTGATGTAGCAACATCTTAAGAATTGACATCTTTTTCTCAAAATAAATGTAAAAGAACCTCCTTTCTAGTCTATTCAAAAACTTTTTTGGGACCATCAAGGTCCCAATATAGTTTCCAAGTTATTTCCAAGCTTGAAATAGATCACAACCTATATTCAGATAAAACAATATTATTCTAATACTACCTAGATGAATTATTGTGTGAAAATATTTGAATAACAGTAGTTACCTTGGTTCTTCCCCAAAAAAGATATATTCAACCACTTTATGACAAGACTTTCATGTGTTTTAATGTTAGTTATTCAAATCTCTCCCTTTGAAAGGTTACATTACTTCTGACACTCATGGAGAAGCATTTTAAATCCACCCTATGATCCCAAAGGAACAATCTCTTGAGATCAATCTAAAACTTATGGAAGGAATTAGTTTGCTATAAAACTGTTCCAACTAGGGGTATATATTAATGAAAAGAATTGTTCACTTGCCTTGAATAGTGCAAAAAACTAATGATTTGTGAAGCACAATCCTATTATATGTACAACCCCTATAATGACACAATCCCTTAATGCAAAAGACTGTTTCCAACTTGCACTAATATAAGAGTAGTTTCCAACAAAAATATTGCATATTCTTGACCATAAAAATGTTGAATACCCCTTTTTGTATATAAAATATGAGGTTGTTAAGTTAATGTTTTTTACAGATAGGTACCTTTGTGACATTGAAAATTTATTAATAATCAAGGTTGGTATTGATTATTAAAGTGAATTATTTTATATCTTTATTATATTTATATTATTATTATTTTAATAATTTAAAATATTTTTATTAATAAAATATTTTACTAATTAACATTTTATTATTATTTTATTTATATAATATTATAAATTATATTATATTATTATTTATATTATATTTCTTTTATACTGCATTACATTGATACAATATCTGAAATTATTGCAAAAAAAATTCCCTTTTTTTTTGGAATGGATAAACTTCTTCTATACTCTTATCATGGAAGAAAAAGTCATAATAATTATATATAAAATATATATATATTAAATATTATATTTATTTTATTTTATGTCATATTTATATTATATGTTGATGATATTTTAATTATTATTTAATTAAGTTTATGTAATATAAAATAATTTTATAAATGTTATATTTTAGTAATTAATATATATACAATATGTCAATTACAATTAATATTATTTAGCAAGTAGCAGATTTGAGATTAGGAAATGTCTTGCACCAATTTGTATTACGAGACCCATGGTTACTTTATCATTCTTCATTGAGCTAAGGTGTTGCATCATATTCTTTTTCTTTTTTTTGAACTTTAAGAAACAAACCCCAAAGGAATGTGTTGGTTCTTTTTAATGAGCAACCAGGTTGGTCTCCTATTCTACCTATGGAGTAGCCATCTCCAGTCAAGGGCAGCTCAGAGGACCTGGACCAACTGACAAGATTCAGTCAAAGACTGAGATCTTCTGCACTTTAGGCTCTGTAGAACCAGGGCAGGTATACCCACACAATGCCTCAAATAAGACTAGACATTGCTTTTTATAGCAGATGACTCCTAATGCCAAGTATTGAGAACCTCAAATATGGCTAGATTCCCAGTAACACAATACTTGCAGCAACCAGGAGGTAGGGCAAGACATCAAACAAGATTGATTAAATAAAATGATTGATCTTGAGCAAGAAGACTAGAACCCTAAAGACAAATAGCATATATCAGATTAGTGCCATATCCATTGGGCTAGGAGTCACAATAATCTGCAAATAGAAGGAACCATTACTCTGACATTAAAGTCTTTGCAAGATTAACCTTATTAGTCTCACAACTAGTGATCAGATCTATAAGACTACTTATCAAATCCTCCTATCATACATATGAATCTCTGATATGATTAAAGCATTTAACTTATTCCTTGAATAAGAGCAACAACTATAACATACAGTAAAACATTACATTAAAATGATTAAATAAGTGATCCTTGATCAACTTTCATTAACAATCCATATGCACAATACAAAGGAGAGACTTAAAGATCTCAATCTATACATTTAGATTCATACATGTGTCCAAGACCTCACAATTTACAGACTGTAACCCTAAACCTCTAAATCTAGTAAAAACCTGACTCTATGACTTAGTGCTCTTCTCTTCAGATTTTTGTTCTAACTTCTAGCCCTAGACCCCTACAAATGATTTAGAAGTTCCTTTTAAATAGCTCTGAAAATGCCATCCAGCTCAGAGCCACATCAGCGCCATGTCAAACCCTAATCACCATGTTCTTCAACTACTTCTCTGGCCTCATAAATGTCATTGGTCGGGTTGCTGTAGGAAAGACACTCCCACATGAAAGAAGCCAGGCAATCGATGTCAAATCTGCTGCCAAATCCGCGCGTCCATACTTGAGCCATGCCGTCCTTGTACCAGAGCCGCGTCGCCATGAATGCTAGTTCAGTGGAGCCAGCGACCAACTCTCTGTTGCCATGAATGCACCAGGCTTCTGGCGTGAACATAGCAGAAACCCTGACTGTGGCTTAGCTTGAAACTCGACCATTGAACATCCATGATCAGATGGCTGCCTTTAAAATATCCATTAGTCGTTGTCATTGAGATGTCATATAGGTTCAAAATGCTTCATCGAAATGTATTTCCTTTATGTGCTTTCCATTTTCCGAGACAGGGGGACACCTCACACTGAAGAAATCCTTTCGTTTTGTTCACAGTTGCTATAGCTTATCGCTCTCGGGGAGACCTCCTGTAGATGTCATTTCCTTTCCCCGAAATTCCCCTCATGTTTGTCATGCCACTGCAGCTTAAGGTTTTTCTCACCGAAAAGCACTTTTTATTTGACACTGTTGCCGTAGGATCGGACCATTAGGGAGACATCATAGAGATTCTATCGGGTTACATCGAAAGCCACATACTAAACCCCGTCGGCAAGACACACTGAGTTCGCTGAGACACTATAGCAAAGCAACATTAGCCATATCGAAGAACCCTGAAATGTCGGTTGGCATAACAAGCCGACATCGCCAAGACCTTTCAACGAAAGGTATAACCCACACCGAAAGAAAAACACAAAATATCATCGGCAAGACAACAGATTTGCTATGACATACATCGATGCCTCAAGCCCTTTGCCAATAGAACCCACACTCAATCGCCAAAACAAAACCAGGGTCACGCCGACAACCACCTGCAAATAAATTCTAGTCGCTGTGATATATGATAAGTCTTGCCGATAGGCAACTCAGACTTATGCAAGCAAAGAACGCACAACAGTCGAGGAAACAATAGGAAACCTATGCCGAAGGGAAGTCACACCGAAGAGTAAAAAAGGGGGGTGGTAAAAAGGACTTCAGGGAGACCAAGGGGAGTCGGGAAGACCTCACCCCGAAATGGCAACCATCACACCAAAAGGAAAGCCCGTCGGTGAGACATGAAGGGGTCGGGGAGACATCTCCCCGACAGTGAACACAGGCCGAGAAGATAAGGCCTCGGGGAGACAAGCAGGGGTCGCCAAGAGGTTACCCCGAGAGCCAAAAGTCATGCCGGAGGCAACGTGGGGCCGGTGAAAGCGGTAGCAAGGGGCCAGTGACAAACAAGAGACAAGGCTCGGGGAGGAACTTAAGTGAGACGCGCACCGGCCAGATCAGTCACCAAAGGAAAAGAACAAGTAGCCAGAAAGGAATAAGAACCCAAAATGATCCCACCCCCGCCTCCGCAAAAGTTAGCGGATATGGATCCGGAACCAAAACAAGACCAAAAAGCCCCGGAGGCGGAGACAAAAGGAAAACAGGAACCTCGCAAAAAGTTCCAAGACAAACCCCCGACCCAGTTCCGCCCCCACCAAAAGCAAAAGGAAAACAAAGCGAGCGGAGCCGGGAAAATGACCAACGACCGACGCAGGGCAGAAAGGGAAAGAAACTCCAAGCACGCAGAATCAAAACCGGGACAGATGCGTGAATAGGAATTAGAACTTCAGAATTTGGAAAAGTTCTAGTTCCGTTCAAGCATCCATTCCGCCTCTAAAAGACAAAAGAGAAGCCAGGGCAAGCAAAAGAGAAAGGGGAACCAAATAAAAAGGCCCAAAAATGGGGAAGAGAAAAACCAGGAAAAACCCTAACACAGGCTGCCCCAACGGGGAGATGAAAACTAGCACACTGGGCTCAACCCTTGTGGGAGCCCATTTAACCCACGTGCCAAAATGAAACACACCCCAGAGCTAAAGTTATATCATGAAAAACAAGGGCACACAACCAGAACCTGAAAGACAACCAAAAAAGGCTCTAACATAGGCTCTAGTTGGGGATGTATGCCCCCCATGGGCATAACAAGAATTCAGATCACTGGGAGAGTAGACCAGAACAAAAGGAAACCCAAAACAACGAGGAGCTAACTAGACAAGGTTAGCAGACACAGCAAAACAAAACTGACCAGAAAAGAAAAAACCTAACCTAATGTTCATGGAAAAAGAAATGCTTCAGATGAAGCACCACTTCGAGAATTGTCCATGAACAGGAAATTCAAGAGTTACATTGTTGATTCTTTATTTCATTTGATGACACTAGGTCACCAAATGAAAAATGAGAGCCAGCCTTTACCTCTGTCAAATACAATTCTGCAAAATGAGCTGGTCTCTCCCAACTTATGCTTGCCTCTGCCAAACTGCAACAATATGAATGAATGCACCTCTGCAAACATAAGTATATGATTTCCTTTATGCAAGTGAAAACTTGCTCTCTGTTTAGTTTTATCTTCCACTGGCAACCAGGTCCAATAAAATTTATCATTGCCACACTCTTGATTCTTTGATTCTGTATCATGTGGCAATACCTGTGAATACTGATCAAGACCATATGAAAACATAGTCTGATCACAAATAGATGCCTGATAAAACATGTTAGTACCTCTCAATAGGCTGTCATATTCACCATTATAAACATGTACATGATCCTTATGCATTTGAAAGTCAGGCATACTTTCAAAATGTTGACTGTTATGTGACAACAAGTTATCATATTCACTATTTACATTACCCTGAAGCTGAAAACAACTAGCTCCAGTGCTCTGCATATTGTCACATTCTGTGAAAACTTCATCAAGTGTATACAAAGGGATACACTCACCATTCAACACATCTTGCAACTGCTCTATATCATTTTCAGTAGGAGGCACATCATTAGTGCGATGATGGTTTAAACTACTACTCCCACTTCCTCTTTTCACTTGGCTCTATTTTTCTTCATGCTGGCAATGAGAGTCACCAAAGGATTCTAACTCATCTTCATGGGCTGTCCAACTGTCATCATCATCCCAATCTTGCTCATCATTGAGCAACTCTGGTTCAGAAGCACAATCTGATTTCAGACAGAAATCAGTGTCATCATGATCTGCAAGATCACCATTAGAAGGGGCATCGGAATCACTTGCATCATACCTTGCATCCTACAGGTCCTCATCGTCAAGACCGATATGAGTTGCCCACAACAACCTAGAGTTGTTGTGTGCACATCTTTAATATTTTGTGGTTAGCAAATCTGATATTTGTTTACAACTTAGTAGGTCAATGCTCTGTCCTACCCTCTCAACCACTTCTTCCTCTTCTTGACCTCTACCAGGACTAGATACATCACCAAAGCTATCAAGGAACAAAGTTCTGAGCTGATACCATGAAACAATGGAGTGCACTGGTAAGCAAGTGAACTAATCATTAGCCACACCTTCTAAAAATCTAGTAAAAACCTGACTCTGTGACTTAGTGCTCTTCTCTTCAGATTTTTGTTCTAACTTCTGGCCCCAGACCCCTACAAATGATTCAGAAGTTCCTTTTAAACAGCTCTGGAAATGCCATCCAACTCAGAGCCACATCAGCGCCATGTCAAACCCTAATTGCCATGTTCTTCAACTACTTCTCTAGCCTCATAAATGTCATTGGTCGGGTTGCTGCAGGAAAGACACTCCCGCGTGAAAGAAGCCAGGCAATCGATGTCAAATCCGCTGCCAAATCCACGCGTCCATACTCGAGCCATGTCATCCTTGTACCAGAGTTGTGTCACCATGAATGCTGGTTCGGTGGACCCAGCGACCAACTCTCTGTCACCATGAATGCACTAGGCTTCTGGCGCGAACATAACAGAAACCCTGACCGTGGCTTAGCTTGAAACTTGACCGTTGATCATCCATGATCAGATGGCCGCCTTTAAAATATCCATTTTCCATTGTCGTTGAGATGTCATATAGGTTCAAAATGCTTCATCGAAATGTATTTCCTTTATGTGCTTTCCATTCGCCGAGATAGGGGGACACCTCACACCGAAGCAATCCTTTCATTTTGTTCACAGTCACTATAGCTTATCGCTCTCGGGGAGACCTCCTGTAGATGTCATTTCCTTTCCCTGAAAGTCCCCTCACATTTGTCATGCCGCTATAGCTTAAGGTTTTTCTCGTCCGAAAAGCACTTTTTATTTGACACTGTCGCCGTAGGATCGGACCATCGGGGAGACATCATAGAGATTCTATCGGGTTACACTGAAAGCCACGTACTGAACCCCGTCGGCAAGACACACTGAGTTCGCTGAGACACTATAGCAAAGCAACATTAGCCATATTGAAGAACCCTAAAATGTCGGTCGGCATAACAAGCCGACATTGCCAAGACCTTTCAACGAAAGGTATAACCCACGCCGAAAGCAAAACACAAAATACCGTCGGCAAGACACAACAGATTCGCTATGACATACATCGATGCCTCAAGCCCTTTGCCGATAGAACCCACACTCAATCTCCAAAACAAAACCAGGGTCACGCCGAAAACCACCTGCAAATAAATTCCAGTCGCTGTGATATATGATAAGTCTTGTCGATAGGAAACTCAGACTTATGCAAGCAAAGAATGCACAATAGGTCGGGGAAACAATAGGAAACCTATGCCGAAGGGAAGTCACACCGAAGAGTAAAAAAGGGGGGGCGGTAAAAAGGACTTCGGGGAGACCAAGGGGAGTCGGGAAGACCTCACCCCGAACGGCAACCATCACACCAAAAGGAAAGCTCGTCGGTGAGACACGAAGGGGTCAGGGAGACATCTACCCGATAGTGAACACAGGCCAAGAAGATAAGGGCTCAGGGAGACAAGCAGGGGTCACCAAGAGGTTACCTCGAGAGCCAAAAGTCACGCCAGAGGCAACGTGGGGCCGATAAAAGTAGTAGCAAGGGGCCGATAATGAACGAGAGACAAGGCTCAGAGAGGAACTTAAGTGAGATGGGCATTGGCCAGATCAGTCACCAAAGGAAAAGAACAAGCAGCCAGAAAGGAATGAGAACCCAAAACGATCCCGCCCCTGCCTCTGCAAAAGTCAGCAGATACGGAGCCAGAACCAAAACAGGACTAAAAAGCCCCGGAGGTGGAGACAAAAGGAAAACAGGAACCTCGCAAAAAGTTCCAAGATAAACCCCCGACCCGGTTCTGCCCCCGCCAAAAGAAAAAGGAAAACAAAGCGAGCGGAGCCAGGAAAATGACCAACGACCGATGCAGGGCAGAAAGGGAAAGAAACTCCAAACACGCGGAATCAAAACCGGGACGGATGCATGAAAAGGAATTAGAACTTTAGAATTTTGAAAAGTTCTAGTTCCGTTCAAGCATCCATTCTGCCTCCGAAAAGACAAAAGAGAAGCCAATGCAAGCAAAAGAGAAAGGGGAATCAAATAAAAAGGCCCAAAAATGGGGAAGAGAAAAACCAAGAAAAACCCTAACATAGGCCGCCCCAATGGGGAGATGAAAACTAGCACGCTGGGCTCAACCCTTGTGGGAGCCCATTTAACCCACGTGCCAAAATGAAACACACCCCAAAGCTAAAGTTATATCATGAAAAACAAGGGCACACAACCAGAACCTGAAAGACAACCAAAAAAGGCTCTAACAGAATGCACCACAAAGCACTCACTTCCTCCTTACATGTCATATCTAAGGAGCATTTACTCTACCAAAATCGTTTAGGCCTTTTTCTTCTCTTCTAGTGATAGTCAAGTAGAGCAAAACAGAGTTGAAAGGATATTGTTATAATTAGAAAGGAATGTAGGTTAAATAAAATAAAATGGATATAATATACTCATTTTTTGGGGTTATATTATGAATGAGATAGAGAAAGAAATATGATTCTCTAGTCAAGTAGAGAATGAATTCATTCACAAGGTGACCTTCTGTGTCATTTGTGAAGGAAGGTTATACCCCAAAATTTTTAATCTTGTCATGTATGCCATTGAATTTCCTAAAAGATCTTGCTTCTAACTACTTCATTAGGTACTCAATCATCTATATAGCTCCTGAACATGTTGGGATAAAACTTTGAAAGTAGCAGAATATTAGGTTATAGTGCATGGGAGGAATTATAGATACTTAATCTAAAATTTCAGACTATTTGCTTCATGTACAATTCTTTTTTGTTATAATTCATACATAATCTAGTTTGAAAATATGCACCAAAAAAGTAGCTACGATTAAGTGTTAGAAGCAATGAATGTGTAACAAATAAGGATTTAATTATGACAATGATGATAGTGGTAGATTATTAATCATTTTAATATTGTCTGCTTGTGTAAGTCTTGTTTAGCTCAAATTATTCTTCTTGGAGAATATTTAATGTCACCTGGATTAATGGTTACTTTATCTAAATGTAACTCTTACTTTATCACTATGCTTTGTAAGATATATCATATTTGGCTTTGTGCAGGAATAAAGAAAATATAATATATTTGGCTTTGTGCAAGTATAAAGAAAATATAATATATTTGGCTTTGTGCAGGTATAAAGAAAATATAATATGTAGCTTTATGATTGCACAAGCACTTGACCCAAACATAAAGTTTTCAATAGTCCAAATTTCTTGTAAACTTAAGCAGCTTGGTCTCAAGGTTGCATCAAGTAGGCACAAATCAAGAATTGACAAGTTTCTTAGTGATGAAAATGATGAGAGCGAAGAACATATACAAGACAAACCTAGTTTAGCCAAAGCTAAGAAAACTAATAGGAGAAGACTTTTTTTGGATTCTGAGGATGAGTCAGAACATGAGATTCAACAAAATGATTCATTGAAGTATCTTCCAATTTCACTCCATGATTTTTTGATGCCTATTTATTAAGTATAGAGCCGATAAAACTATTTGGTTTTGAAGTATGAGAGCTCCAAAAAGAAAATATTCATATTGTATGGAAGGATGATTAAATGTTATCCAAAAGATATTAAATCAAAATAAAATAAATTTGAAATTAGAGTTACACATCTTTTTTCTATTCCACCATGAAGTATAATTGTTGTGATACACATACCCTTAGTTCTAGATATAATGTACTTTGCAAATAATAATTAAACAGTTATATAATAGATTTTCTTCAAGATCCAATATTTTTCCATTATGTACATGACTTACAATGACTTGAATTTCTCATTCCTCCATAACTCTTGAACTTAACAAATGTGCATGCATGCCATGTTCTTCTCAAATTCTTCTCATGATTATCATTCTTTGAAGTGGTGCTTATATCAAAACTTCATTCTACTTCTCCATGATCCACATCCTTTTTCCCAAACATCATATTGCAAAGAAGCCTAACAAAATTCCAGTGCAAATAAATGCAACACACATTCATGTGCCATAATACCACCCTGGCTTGGTCCTCTACATAGTCATGCCTTCTATTGGAATTGTTGCCTCAATCTCACAAGCTGGAACCTCTGGAAGAGCAAAGTTGGTGTGACATTTCTTTGGTCTAGCCGACAGGTAGTTTGGGAACCTTGTGAAATATTCTGGTCGCTATGACCTTGCAGAAGTCTTGCCGAACACTTTCACTTTGGAGTCTATCGCTATGACATAAAGTAGTCATTGTAACCTCTCACCGCGTGGAGATCTCTGGACGACAAGCCATTCAATCGGGTATCGGGGAGACTCATAGCGACCGGGGGCTTTTGAGTGACTTCAACACTTGGGAAGAATTCCTAGCGACATTGGAAGGTCTTGCCGATAGGGATACGTATTGAATTCATTGAGATAACCTATGGCAGCTCGGTGAGAAGTCTTACCGAAAGTAGCATGTCTCGGTGATAGTGTTGGAGCTTTCGAGGAAACCCTTAGGTGATCAGTAAGAAGTCTTACCGATAGTGATATGTCTCACCGACGGACACTTAGAGTAACTTAAGGATCTTGGTGTGAAGTCTTAGCGATGAAGGATTGTCTTGGCGACAATGTAACACTCGTAGACATCAAGGAGACCCTTGGCCAAAAGGCTTGTTTCGATATGATGTCTCATCGAATATCAGAAGTCTCACCGACAGTACGTGGGGTCATCGGTTCGGTGTGACTCTTGGCGAGCAGTGGTTTCAGGATAACTTGGAAGCCTCGATAAGAAGTCTTTTCGAAGGTTGATTCTCTCGCTGACAGTGGAACACATCAATATGACTTAAAGGCATCGATATGATGTCTTGGTGAAGTGTGATTGTCTCGCCGATGAGGCAGTCTGTTGTTGATATGACTTGAGGGCTCAGTATGACCTTTGCCTAAGTCTTGCCGACAGTGACATCGGTATAACATAAAGGGCTCGATACGATCTCTCAGCGAATGACTAAAATCTTGGCAACTAAGGAACACTTCAGAATGACTTATGAGCTCGGTGTAATGTCTCATCGAATAGCGATAGTCTCACCGATGTGCATGCTAAGGTCGATGTAACTTGTAAGCTCGGTGGAACCTCTTGGCGATGGAGACAACTCTTGGTGATAATGTGTAATCGGGTTTTGTGGCATCGAGGAGACACTTCTAATGTCTCACCGACATGCCAACACAGATTGAAGCCTTTTGACTGAGTGAAGACCATCCTATGTGGCATCTCGTGGCCAATCAGAAGAGCCATATGGGAACCATTGGAAGACAGTTCATTGTGGCAGTTCTGAGAGGAAGCTCGACAGACAAAAAAAAAATGAATATAGCCTAGAATAGAAGATGATGCTCAGTTGGGATTGTTTGATACAGGTGAGCGATAGAGTGAGGGTCGAGTGGCTGGCCGGAAGGCCGAGGCCATGAGGCTGAAATAGAGGAAGTGAGAGGCAGGGTTATGCTGTCGAATTCTCTCCTGATCAAGGATTGAATGCCATGGTTGATCTCTCGTGTTGATCTATACTGTATACTGTGTGAGGGTATTGCAACAGTACAAAGATTGTTTGGTTTGAGAGGTTGATCAGGAAATGTACAAAGGGAGAGTTGGTTACCAAATTCTATCCAGAATGAACAAGATGTAATCTTTGAAAAGGCTATGAGCCTGAGTTGTATTGTAACCTTCAATTGCTAAATAATACAATGGCTCGATCTTTGGAGAGTGGGGTTTTTACCCGAAAGGGTTTTCCCCACATAAATCTGTGTTCTGGTTTTTTGTCTTATCTTTCATCTATGTTGGTTCTGCTTCTAGAATCTTTTATTCCATGATGTTGAATTTACATGTGCTTCTCTCAGAAGGATTAATGTGGGAAATAAACTATGTCTGTTTCCACTTGAGGACATAGTTGTTTGTGTCTTTGAGGTAATCTAATCAAAATTGAAGTTACCAAAGGCACCACTATTCTTGGAGATTTCTCTGAGCTGCCTAAATTTCCCTAACACCTTATGCATGATCAAATACACATCTTTGAATAAATGTTCAATCCACACAGTAAAACCTCAAAAAAAAAAAAAATTGAGCTATAGTTTTGTAACTTTGTTCACCGTATGCTTCTCTAACTTTTCTTAATGTTGCTCTCATTTTTTTTCTATTAATCCAACTTCAACATTTTTTTCCTTATTCTCTACTAGATCATTTATTCTTCTATTTTGGTTTCTTAATTATTCTATGCTAGATTCTCACTTTTTGTTTTTTTTAGTTTATCTCCTAAGCTTCAACAACTCTAGCATTAAACTGCTAAAGGTTGAAAAAGTTCTTGTTGGAGTAAATAAGTCATTATATGATAATTAATTAATCACCAATTAATTATTAAAGATTTTTTTACTTTAGTTCACTTGAGCTAAACTTAGGAGTTGCTTCTTAATCTTTAGTTTGATTTGATTCTTATTATTAGATTGGACTAAATTTAGGACAAGTTGTCTCATTGCATGATATTACAACACTTGTCTCTATCTTGTCAAATCCGCATGTAGGGTTTGCTTGTGCATTGCTTATATAAGCATGCACATTCATCCAGGTTATTTGCATTTGTAAGGAAAATTAGATGTGGAAAACAATTCTCCTAACATCAATACCTCAGGGAAGAATGCAAATACACTTTAAAATTTACAATTATAGTCCAATTAAGATGCACTATGAAGCATATAACAGAAACAGAGTATTCGATAATCACACATGAGCACCATATATACGTTGGAAAACCCTTACGGGAGAAAAACCCACCACACCAAGAGAAATCACATTGTATTACAGTAACAGAGATTACATACAAATGCCAGAATTATGTTTCTAGTGTCATTATACAGCAGCATTCACCATCTACAATTTGTTTCAGGAACCTTCACGTTATAGTCCATAGAATAGAATTCATCCACTAATACAATCACTCAACAATTTGTCAAACCAACCAACCGATCACAATCTGCAATCACAGAGTATATCCATGTCGAACTCTATCTATAGAACTTCCTCACAGAACTATCACAACGAACCAATTGCTAACGGTTCACATTCAGCTCCTCCTATTCATCCACGAGATACCACATCAGAAACTCTTACTCGGTCAACAGAATTTGCACTGTGTTGGCATCTCGGTGAGACACTAATAGTGTCTCGCTGATGCCACATATCCTTCATACCGATATCGCCAAGACATTCTATCGAGCTTCATGTGTTACACCGAGTCACCAAGCAGTCGTCCAGACCTATCACTTTCGCCAGGAGATCATAACAAGTCACCAAAGGTTATACCAAAGTCATATATAATATCGAGCTCCAAAGAATAGTCGGCAAGACTTAACACCTTCGCCGAGAGTTCATACCGAGACATAAAGGTTACCCCGAAGTGTTCATCCGTTGCCAAGACATTGCCCTTCACTAAGACTTTACTCCAAGATCTCTAAGCTATTTCGAAGACTCTTCATCATCGGCAAGACTCACCAAAGTCGTTGGGACTTCTTACCGAAACCACCGTGTTACACCGATGACCAACCTTTGAACCTTCGTTGGTGAGACATTTGTTCATCGGTAAGACTTCTTACCGATAGACCACAAGATACGCCAAAGAGTATAACACGTAACATACTGTTGGTGAGACATAAACACATTGTCCAGACTTCATAATGAAACCTTAGTGTCACATCAATGACTCCCGAGTGTGTCCCCGTAGGCATGACTTTCATCTATCTCTAAGATCTCACACCGGGATCCTTATGTTATGGCGAAGACATCATATGTATTCTTGTTGACAAGACTTCTCCGTTCACTGGGACTTCTCACCGAGCCGCTATAGGCTATCTCGAAGCCCATGGTCACCATGAGTCTCCCCGATTCATGATTGAATGGCCTTTCGGCCAAAGGTCTCCTGAGCGCTAAGAGGTCATACCAAACACTCCTTGTCACAATGATAGCTCCACGGTGAAAGCATTCAGCCAGACAGAGACTAGGTCATAGCGACCTGTTCAAAACATAATGTTCCAAACTATTTAGTTGGCCAGACATTTAGAATATCACACCGACTTGGCTTCTAAAGAGGTTTCAGCCTGTATTGATTGAGGCATATTTCGAACAATCTCCCACTTGACAAAGATCATACAGGCACCTCCAAAGCACAATATATCTTACTGAAAAACATGGGCACTAAGGCCCATTGAACTGGCACACCACCTAAACTTGTATGTGCTCATTGGCTTCATTAATGAATCTGCAACATTCTCCAGAGTATCAACCTTTTCCAAACTGACCTTTCCATCCTCCACCATATCTCGTACAAAGTGATATTGTACGTCAATATGTTTTATCCTGGCATGGAAAGTAGGGTTCTTTGCCAGACAAATTGCACTCTGACTATCACAGAAAATAGTTATTTCCCCTGCATCAAAACCAATGTTAGAACACAAAC
>VDFB02251854.1:38766-49162 GCA_007258455.2 Sequoia sempervirens
AAAATACATTTGACAGCCTTGTCCAATTTAGATCTTTTCACATCAGGCACATATACATATGCCTCACTACCAAATACGAATATGTCTAAGAGAGGGCTTCTTACCATACCATGCTTCCAAGGGTGTTTTCTCAACAAGAGCAGAATTTGGAGAATGATTAATTAGATAACATGCAGTAGATACAGCCTCAGCCCAGAACTTCTCCAAGCCAGCACTACTAAGCATACTTCGTGCTCTCTCCATCGTCCTATTGAACCTTTACTGCAACTCCATTCTACTATGGGTATAAAGGTGTAGTCTTATGTCTTTTGATTCCATGGTCTTTACAGTATCTTTCAAATTCATTCAGAACAAAATTCACCACCATTATCAGTCCTTAAGCATTTTATTTTTGTACCGGTCTGATTTTCAACAAGGTTCTTAAATTCCTTAAATAGACTGAACACTTCTGATTTACTTTTCAGAAAATAAATGAATGCTCTTCTTGAATAATCATCAATGAATGACACATAGTATCTTGACTTAGAAAAAGAAGGAACATCCACTGGACCAAATACATCCAAATGAATATAATCTAACAAACTAGAATATTTATGAGGAATGGAATAAAATGAAACATGGTGTTATTTTCTATATATACAGTGTTCACAAAATTCAAATTCAAGATTACAATCTTCAAGCCCCTCAACCAAGTTTTTGTTCTTCAAGGTTTTAAAACATTTTTCTCCTATGTGGCCTAACCTATGATGCCAGAGCATAGTCTTCTCTGCTGGAAGTTTTACTTCCATAGAGTTTACATAATTAGGGATATTTCCCTGTTTACCTCCATGAGCAGCTTTCAGTGACTTTATAGAGACACTGTTACATTGAACAGCCTGTGCATCCAGCTTGTACAGGTACCAATTCGAGCACCTTTAGCCAACACCATTGAACCTCTAATCATCTTGCAGCCATTTCCAGAGAACGTAACTTGTACTCTAATATCATTCAACATACTTACAGAAAGTAAGTTTCGAGCCAGACCTAGTATATGCATTACATTATTGATTCCCTTCACTCTGCCATCAGGGAATTGTATTATGACTCTTCCACAGCCAACAATATCCAAAGATGAATCACTTGCTAAGTACATTTCCACCATCGTATTCTTCATACTTTGTGAACCACTCTCTATGAGATGTCATGTGGAAAGATGCTCCAGAATCAATTAGCTAGACATCATCCGATGCCTGTGTAGCCAAGGCAGCAATGAAGGCATTAGCATCACTATGAGAAGAACCATTATCGGAAGAGCCCTTCTTATTTTTCTCCTCTTTACAATCATTTTAGACATGACCAGGTTGCCCACAGTTCCAACACTTCACCTTGGACTTCTTACCAGGAGACTTTGATCTCCCTTCTTATTTTGATTTAGATTTCTTGCCCTTCTTCTTTCCTTTCTCCTTTGACCTTCCTCTGACAACAAGAGCCTCCTTCACCATCTTAGAAGACTTCCTTCTCATTTCTTTTGATAGCAAAGAACCAACAATATCTTCCATTTTGAAACTGGATGTTGTACTCTTAATAGCCATCACTAGATGATCCCATGAGCCTGGCAAAGAACATAATAGTAGCATACAACGATCCTCTTCTTCAGTCTTCACTCCAATAGATGTTAACTAAGCAAGAAACATGTTAAATACATTCAAATGATTAGCTACAGACCCTCCTTCCTGCATTCTCAAAGAGTATAGTTTCTTCCTCAGGAATAGTTTATTCACCAAGGACTTCCCCTGATAAATAGACGCCAATCTCTTCCACAAGGAAGATGCAGTCTTCTCTTCATGCACATTAAGAAGAATGGAGTCTTCCAAACAGAGCCTTATCAGCCCCTTAGACTTCCTATCTATAAGGTCCCAATCTTCTTGCTTCATGCCTGTAGGTTTCACTCCAGCCACAACAATCCAAACATCACGGTCAACAAGAAGATCCTCCATCTTGAGTTTCCATAACTCAAAGTTACTGCCATTGAGTTTCTCTATTTCAATCTTACCAGATGTACTAGCCATCTTAATCTGTAATTAGAAATAAAAAAACTCTACAAGACTCCCACTGAACAGAATTGACTCAAAAAAACCCAACGTACCCACAAGGATAACACAACTGGCCAGGCTTTGATACCACTTGTAAGGAAAATTAGATGCGGAAAACAATTCTCCTAACGTCAATACCTCAAGGAAGAATGTAGATACAATTTAAAATTTACAATTACAGTCCAATTAAGATGCACTATGAAGCAGATAATAGAAATAGAGTATTTGATAATCACACATGAACACCAGATATACGTGGGAAAAACCTTAAGGGAGAAAAACCCACCACACCAAGAGAAATCACTTTGTATTACAGTAATAGAGATTACATACAAATGCCAAACTTATCTTTTTGGTGTCATTATACAGCAGCATTCACCATGTACAATTTGTTTTAGGAACCTTCATGTTATAGTCCACAGAATATAATTCATCCACTTATACAATCACTCAACAATCTGTCGAACCAACCAACCGATCACAATCTACAATCATAGAGTATATCCATGTCGAACTCTATTTGTAGAACTTCCTCACAGAACTGTCACAATGAACCAATTGCTAATGGTTCACATTCGGTTCCTCCTATTCATCCACGAGATGCCACATTGGAAAGTCTTACTCAGTCAACAGAATTTGCACTGTGTTGGCATCTTAGTGAGACACTAACAGTGTCTCACCGATGCCACATATCCTTCATACCGATGTCGCCAAGAGTTACCAATATCGCCAAGACATTCTATCGAGCTTCATGTGTTACACTAAGTCACCAAGCAGTCGCCCAGACCTATCGCTTTCGCCAGGAGATCATAACAAGTCACCAAAGGTTATACTAAAGTCATATATAATATCGAGCTCCAAATAATAGTCGGCAAGACTTAACACCTTCATCGAGAGTTCATACCGAGACATAAAGGTTACACCAAAGTGTTCATCCGTTGCCAAGACATTGCCCTTCGCTAAGACTTTACTCCGAGATCTCTAAGCTATTCTGAAGACTCTTCATTATCGGCAAGACTCACCAAAGTCACTGGGACTTCTTATTGAAACCACCGTGTTACACTGATGACCAACCTTTGAACCTTCGTCAGTGAGACATTTGTTCATCGGTAAGACTTCTTATTGATAGACCACAAGATATGTCGAAGAGTATAACACATAACATACTGTCGATGAGACATAAACACATCGCCCAGACTTCATAACAAAACCTTAGTGTCACATCGATGACTCCCGAGTGTGTCCCCATCGGCATGACTTTCATCTATCGCTAAGACCTCACACCAGGATCCTTATGTTATGGCAAAGACATCATATGTATTCATGTCGATGAGACTTCTCCGTTCGCTGGGACTTCTCACCGAGCCGCTATAGGCTATCTCGAAGCCCGTGGTCACCATGAGTCTCCCTGATTCACGATTGAATGGCCTTTCAGCTAGAGGTCTCCCGAGCGCTAAGAGGTCATACCAAACACTCCTTGTCACAACGATAACTCCACAGTGAAAGCATTTGGCAAGACAGAAACTAGGTCATAGCGACCTGTTCAAAACATAATGTTCCAAACTGCTTAGTCGGCCAAACATTTAGAATATAACACTGACTTGGCTTCTAAAGAGGTTTCAGCCTGTATTGATTGAGGCATATTTCCAACAACATTAATAATTGTTGATGGGTGTTTTAGCACTTCTCAGCACAAGTAATGCATAAGTGCATCACCTCTCTTGAAAGACAATTTCCTACAAACAAGTTGCAGAAAACTCTCCCAAGGTCTCTCAAATGTCAGGTCATGACTTGCTTGGAATGTCTTGGTTGGTTCATGTGATTTGTTGATAATCATAGGGCAGCCTTATGTACATTAAGTTGGAGGGAGATTGGATCCTTAAGTGGAGTTTGTGAAATTTTGAAATGATGTTTTGTTGCTGCAAGTTCAGGACAACATTTTAAAACTCCATCTTTAGCATCAGATTTGGCTTTATGATGATGCTAAAACTTGGTTTTTTAACTTCTATTTCAAAGAAAGGTCAAAAGGGAAGGGAAAGGTAAGAGTTCCTAGACCTGAAACTATCGATGAACAGTGATAATGGAGGATACTACAGCGGACAACCTTCCTGAAACTAAGTTCCACTTAACCAAATCAACTAATAGTATCATGAAACTAGTGCTATCTTCCAAGGTCTATAGATTTTCAACTATTCATTCACCATAAAGCATGAATAAAAGATGAATTTTAAGTGCAGCAATAAATTTATGTTTAGACTAGCTTTAGACTGTTGTTTATCATCAACAAACAACAAAAAGCATGAACAAGGAAGGGCATCAACATAGTAGTATTCTTCAGCATCAATGAACATTCACTAAGCTACTAAAAGCATGCAAAATACACAAAACAATAAATTAAATCTACTCAAATCTAACAACTATGAGGAGATGAATCATGAAACATGAGAGAAACTCAAGAATCCACCAAAAGCAATGAATTTCTATTGAAATTTCAGCAACATGCCATTACAACAACTCAACTCTCTCTTTGAAAATGAGAGGAGAGCCCATATTTATAGTTTTCCAAAAGCAAAATGAATGACCAGGATTTAATCTCATTGTGTGGCCAAGATTCATTACAAATTAGGGTTTCACCTACCCCCAATATTTCACAATTTAAAATGCATTCCATGTCTTTTTCCCTATTTTGTCTTCTAGTGCCTTATCATTGTAGCACTTTTGTCCTATAGTGGTTCACTCTTTTGTTGTAGCTAAATAGTGAGGAACTCATCAACAATGATAGGCTTTCCTTGATTCTTCTAAATAGTGAAATACTCCACAAATTTTCCCATCGGTGCCTAAAGTTTATTCCACTCCATGATATCTGATTGGAGCACTTGGAAGGTCACCTTCCTAGATCTGCTTGTGATCAGCTCCCAATTCTTTGTACATTTAGGCGTGTTCTTGATCACTTGCTCCAAATGGGCGAAGGCTCGAGCAACAAAATCCATAAATTCCAATATTAATGAATTTGTGGCCCCTTTCTCCATTTTCTTATGGAAATACGGTTGGATCTTCTCTAGATCTAGCTCGACAGCGGGCATGTCATAATCTATCATGAATTTCAAATACTCCTTGTAGTTCGTCTAGTGTTCCTTGACCCATTCAAGGTCGAGTTCTACTTCGTGGAGCACTTTTTCTAGGACGTATCTTTTGTGATCCAGGCCCATCTTCCACATCTATACCAACCAATGATCATCCTTTACTAGGACCAACTCCTTCTCCTACGTCTTCTTGAGCATCTTGAGAATGGACTCAAGCTTAGGATATGTAATCCTATATAGTTCAAGGAAGTTATGACAAATTCTCTTTGTGCCCTCAAGCAGCTTTTGCACTTCTCGGAACTTATTGGTTGTTCGGATAGCATGGCCAATGCCCATATCACCATTGTAGAGCACTTGTCAGAACCACTATGTAGTAGCCTTAGTCCAGTTATTTATCTTTTCCAACTTGCTTATGTGATCTTTGGAGAGAAGCAGGGGCGGGGCCAAAGACGTCATTGATGCCTCCTCAGTGGATGACCACTGTTGAATGTAAGCGGTGAGGTCCACCACTTGTGCTTTCAATTCTTCCTTGGAAGACTGGTCTCTATTCATTTGATGGACGATTGTGGCAACTGATCCCTGGAGTTGATCAATATTTTGCTCTCTTGTAGTGGTACCCAAGTCAATGGTAGAGATATTATAACTGACCCCCTCTCCTTTGTCTATTACTAGGGTGGAAATTTGCACTGTCCTTGATCTAGATGCATCCATTGTGATGTGGGATTGGACTCTCGGCTTCTTTTCCCTTTTCATTCCTATTTGTGCTCATGCCAAGATAGTCACCAGTCTTTCTTTAGGATTTATGAGAACAAGGGCCTTCTTTTGTAGCTGCTTTTCCAACCAATTAGGCATTTGAGATCCCTCCTTAGGTGATTCATGATCACCTTCTTCTCCTTGAACATGTTGGATCTTTCTTTCCTCATGGCTGAGGCTTCTTGTTCTATTTTCTCTTCTTCTTCTTCTTCTTCATTCGAGTCCTGAATCAATATGACCTTTTCCTTGTCTAGCCTAGCAGTAGCTACATTTTCTTTAGGGTTGTTCTCCCCTTTAGGTATTCTTTCTTCTTCTTGCTCGAGCTCTGCATGGTGTTCTAGCTCAGGGCCCTTTTTCATTCCAGTCTCTTTTTCAGGCTTATCTTCTTCAACTTCACCTTCTTTCTTTCCCTCCTTCTCGGGAGCTATTTCTTCTTCTTGATCAAGGCCTTTGTCTTGTCCATCTACTAGAAGCTCTGTAGAAATTTCCATGTCATCATTAGTTTCCTCCTTTTCTCCAGAAGGTTGCTTCTCAACTTCTCTAACATCCTTGAGTTGTTTGGACAACTCCTCCTCAAGCTCTTGATCAAAGGAATTGGCTATATATTTAGCATTGGGGTCTTCAACATCTTCCTCTGAGGATTGTGACCCTTCTTCATATGCCACCTCATCTATGGTCATGTTCATTAAATGTTCTAGATGTTCATGGTAATCATCCTTGAAAGGATCCTCAAGCTCCTCAGATACACCCTGGGCAGTCTCCTAATGTTTTTTCATTTCTTCTGAGATTTGCATGGTTGATTCCATCTTTGGCGGCTCTATTAGAGGAGGGATGGGAAGGCCAGCAATAGCCTGGGCCATAGCAGCCTAGACAACATGATTCATCAACACCCCAGAGAGTTCAATGGGTATGCTTTGCATATGCCTTACAAAAGCTTCTGGTAGGGTGAGAGTAGGCATTTGTAGTTGTGGTTGCTGAAGGGACTATAGTTGAGGGAGACATTGAGGAGGATGATAGTGGAGAGGTTGTAGTAGAGGAGGAATTTTGCACCATGATTGGAGCAGTTGGCAAGGTGGAGGCAAGGTGAGCCGAGATGTCCACCGCGGGCGGAAAGGAAACGAGCAGTGTCTGAAATGTGGGAGGAGTAGTAGCAATGGCAGTGGTAGTAATGGCAGGAGCAAAGGTGGCAGGTGGTGACTTTGGTTGCTCAACCTCTTCTTCTCCTTCATGTAGTGGGTCCTCCTCAATGGTCGGCATCTTAGAGAATCTGCCTAATTTATTTTCCCTTTTGGAAGACTCTCCTTATGTAGCCTTCCTGGTGTACACTTTAGGCCTCAACTGGCATTCTAACACTTCTTTCCTTTTTCTTGATTTGGTGGCAAGAGGAGATTTTGGAGCTTCCTTGGCTAGGGCAGTGGTAGGTCCACTATCTGTTTCACTCTCGAGCTCATCTTCTAGCTCATCGTATGTCAAGGTGCCCCCCTGGAGCTTCAATTGAGTGATTTGAGCATCAATCCATTGTCTTGTTCTATGGTCCATTGGCTTGTCACAATGTCGAGGTCATTGACCTCCTCTTCATTCCATTCTATCAAGGGCAATGGTAGGTTGGTGACGACATCATATCTTAGATCCACAATGGTGTCTTCATCTTCTATAATTTGGTCTGGCATTGGGAATAGGTTGATTGTCTTGACAAAGTAAGCGGCCATATGCATATAATTCCTCATGCATACCTCCTTATCATTTTGGCAGTTAGCCCAAAAATATTCAATGTGAGGCAAGTGGGCATACGACTTGTTGACAAATTTCTTCAATTTACCATAAAGATCCATCCTTGGTCGAGTAATGTAAAAGTCTAGGTTGTATTCAATAATCTCCTTTTCTGAATATTCTACACATTGGGCAGCTGCAAGGGTGTACATTCCCTACCCAAATGTGAGGGGATATGGTATACCTGCCCGATGATTATCATTGAGGAGAGTATGTGCATTCTGCAATTGTTTGGAGACTTCCAGTAGGATCAGTCGGTCATCTGGATACCGGGGCAATTTGTATGTCCTTTCGGAGAAGCCCTCCATTCAGATGTAAGTAAATTTTGGGAACTATATAAACAAAAACTTGAACCTGTGAATGAACACACAGGCACTATGTGTGACTCTCCTCTCAAAGTCCCCTCCAAGGAGTCTGACAAAATGTGCCCAATGAAGGCATCATTCACCTTGTAGTAATCCTTCCTAAAATTTTGATACTGTAGCTGTGGGTGCCTGTCATATACTTTCAATTCCCTTTCGGGAGTTGGGCTCTATGCAACAAATAGGCCCCTGCAGGGAAATGGCTTGACCAGGAGATACACCAAGTAAGAAGTCATATAGAACTGAGAGGTCTTCTTGATTTCTAGGAACTGTTGATGCAAGTTGTGACTGATCATTTTGGCCCAATGAAACTTGCCCTTCCCTCTGATAATCTCCTCAATGAAATAAAATATCCACTCTTGAAAGTAAGCAACAATGGGAATGCCCATGACTCTACTTAACAAGGTCACCAAGTCATGGTAATCTTCATAAAAGTCACTTTTGAACAATTCTTGGGGCACCTTGTTAGCACTACCCCTCTTCTCCTTTAACCAATATTGGTTAATTAATTTTTTGCATTTCAAAGGGTCAACCTTCCATGTATTTTCAATGTATCCCTTCACTATTTCCTCCATAGGGTCAAATGTAGGGATGTGGAATGTTTCTCCTATGGATACATTGAAAATACACTAAAGAAGAGCTATTTGGCACCTTGACAGCATTTGAGATGAGAAATTTTGGAAAGAAAGAGGAAAGGACAAAAACAACATTTAAAGCAACAAAGACTGGGGATGATTCAATAGTGATGGTTCTAATGAGTTGGAAGCAAATTTTACCAGGAAGTTGAAGAAAGGTACCAATAAGTATAAAGGTATGTTTCCCTTTAAATATTTTAGTTGTGGTAATATTGGTCATTATGCTTTGAGATATCTAAATAGAGTTGTACATAAGAAGAACAAGGATCATAAAGATAAAGATAGAAAGGATAAGAAATATAAGAAGTTGTATTATGTTAAAGAAGTCAGAATCTCTGATGATGAATCTGATTATGAGGGTGATGATAGTGAATGCTTTTTTTTAGCTTTCGAGACTACTAACCTTGGAAAATGTGTAAGAAAGAATGCTTTAGAGAAAAAAAAGAATGAGATGGAAGGTACTTTGGTCACCGCCTTTCATGCTAGACAGAATGAACACTACTCAGTGATTGACAGTGGATGCTCTAATCACATGATCAGAGATAAAAGTAAGTTTACTAAACTTGAAAAGTATGATGGTGGTCTAGTCATGTTTGGTGATGATTCAAGAGCAAAGATTGTTGGTAAAGGTACAATTAGTTTTGATGGAATACACAACACTGATAATGTATATTATGTAAATGGTTTAAGGCATAACATTTTAAGTGTTGGACAGATGTGTAGCAATGGTTTTAAACTTGTGTTTCATAATAATACCTACAAAATTAGAAAAGGATCTAGAGATATGGTTTTTGTTGGAAGGAGAACTCATGGAAACATCTATCATCTTAAGGGTGTTGATGTCCAGTGTCGTGTATCTCAAGTTAATGAAAGTTGGTTGTGGCACCGAAAAATGGGACATGTAAACTTTGATAATCTAGTCAGGATCAGTTCAAGAGACGTTGTCTGAGGTCTGCCTAGAATCACAAAGCCCGTGAATACTATTTGCAGAAGTTGTCAATTAGGGAAATAGACAAGATGTAGTTTTAAGGGAAAAGAGCAATCTACTACCAGGATGCTGGAATTAATTCATACTGACCTTTGTGGTCTGACTAGAACAAGAAGCTTGAATGGTGATAGGTATTTCATTCTCCTTATTGATGATTATTCTTGAATGACATGGGTTGCTTTTCTTAGAGAAAAGACTCAAGCTTTAGATAGGTTTAAAGTGCTCAAAGAAAGAGTGGAAAATGAAGTAAACCTAAGAATCAAATGTTTGAGATCTAATAGAGGTGGACAATTCATTTCTAGTGAATTTAATACATTTTGTAAAGAGCATGGCATAAAAAGACAATTTTTTGTTCTGAGAACCCCTCAGTAGAATGGAGTGGTTGAGAGGAAAAACTAGATGGTACAAGAAGCTACAAGAATCATGATGAAAGAATCAAATGTACTTGATGTGTATTGAAGAGAGGCAATACACAATGCTTTTTATGTTCTTAATAGAGTTCAGATTAGAGGCAACCACACAAAGACTCCCTTTGAGTTATGGACTATAAAGACTCCTATTGTGAAGTACTTTAAGGTATTTGGAAGCTGATGTTACATTAAGAGAGATAATGAAAATATTGGGAAGTTTGATGCTAGATGTGATGAAGGAATTTTTATTGGATACTCAACTACTAGCAAAGCATACAGATGCTTCAATAAAAGATTGAGGAAGATTGTTGAGAGTGCTAATG
>VDFB02251855.1:0-48993 GCA_007258455.2 Sequoia sempervirens
ACTCAACACATTCCCTAAAAATCCCAATTAAATTATCGTTGAAGCCAAATTTAGATAAAACCAAGTAAAGAAATTTCCATCTGACTCTATCATATGCCTTAGAAATGTCCAACTTGAAAGTCATACCTTGATTCCTACTTTTTTCCATAGAGTGGATAATCTCATGGGCCATAATAGTAGCATCAAGGATTTGTCTTCCTAGGACGAATCCATTTTGGCATCTACTAATAATCTTGTCCAGAAGTGCCTTTAGTTGGTTGACCAAGATTTTAGAGAAAATCTTGTAGACAATGTTGCATAGACTTATAGGTCTGAAGTTAGCCATACACTTCAGGTCCTGAATTTTGGGGACTAATACAATGTAGGTATTATTAAACTTTTTCAACAACTTACCAGTTCTGAAAGAGTCTTTGGCTGCCATGGTCAAGTCATAGCTAACAATGCCCCAATATTCCTGAAAGAAAGCTGGAGGAAAGCCATTTGACCCGAGGGCCTTATAGGCACCCCTAGCAAACACTGCCATCTTAACTTCATCCTCTGAAATAGGGGCTAAGAGTTGCAAATTGTCCTCTACACTAACAATAGTTGGGAGTTGACTCAAAAGTCTATCATGCACGTCAGTGGAGAGGCAACTGCCATTATCCAAGTATATATGTCTAAAATAGTGTTCATCTATTTCACCAATTTTATCTTCATCAGTAACCTCTTGATTAACTTCATTCATAAGAATTTGATGGTGTTTCTTTTCTTGTGTCTGCTAGTTCTCCTGTGGAAAAAATTTGAATTCCTGTCACCCTCCTTCAACCATTGCACTCTAGACCTTTGCTTCCAATATATTTCTTCTTTTATTAAATTATCTTTCCACTTCCTCCTCCAAACTTCCTCTTCTTCATGCAATGATTGTAGAAGATTACCCTTGGCCATTAGATTTTGGATGTTGTCAAGCTTAATCCCAATCTCCCTTTTCTGCTTAAAAATGTCACCAAAGGTAGATTTGGACCACCCTCTAACTTCCTTTTTAATGAGATCAAGTTTTTGGAAGATTTTGTACATAGCTGACCCTTGGATCAGATGGCTCCACCAATTTTTTATGCAATTTCTAAAATATGGATGTGTCATCAACATAATCTCAAATCTAAAGGGGTGAGGGCCAAAGAAAGGCTTATTCAACCATTGGAGAAGAATTGGGCTATGATCAGAAATAGTCCTAGGGAGAGCACTAAGAGAAGAATTGCACCCCAAATCCCAACCAACAGAGACCATCACTCTATCTAAACAAACCTAAATAAGGTGGTTACCTTTCTGATTGTTAGACCAAGTGAAAGGATTACCCTGTAGTTCCAATTCAAACAAGCCAAACCTGTTGATGAATTTTGAGAAGTCGCTCATGTTGTCATTGTAGTCCATTAGGCCACCAAGTTTCTCTGAAGGGAACAAAGGGGAGTTAAAGTCACTAGCCACCATATACAAGGAATTTTTATCTTCCAAAATTAAAGATAAGACTTCTTCCCACATACTTTTCCTTCCTCCACAAGTATTCGGGCATAGATATTAAATAGATTCCAAGTGTAATTATCAGCTCTGAGGGTCACAGCGAGGTAAATATGGGAAAACGCATAGGATTCCCCATCAATCTTTGTAGGATTCCACATAGTAGAAATGCCTCTAGAGGCTCCATTCCCTTCTCTATAGAAGAAGGAGGAACCCAACCAGATTTTATTAGCTATTGAGGAGAAATTCTAATAAGTCATCTTAACTTCCTGTAGAAGGAGGACATCAATTTTAAGATCCATAATGTATTGCCTGAGAGCAAATTGTTTTTGGGGACTATTCAGCCCCCTCATGTTCCATGAGAGGAACTTCATTTTTTGTTACGATGGGTTGAGTCCAGGGTTGACTGTCGTCCATTGGAAATTTCCCTTGTTGTAGCTTTGTGCCTTGACAGTCTCTCTGGGTCCTTCCAACTCTGTTATTAGTCCCCACATCAACTTTCTTAGTTCTTGTTTTCTTCTTTTGAGTCTTCCAGTCTTCATTGTTAACCCCATCCAATTGAGATTTAGAGGTAGAGGGCTTAGAGTCTAAAGTGAGAATCACAGATTCAGCGACTTCCCCGGCTAGGTCATCCACACCAGTTGGTTGAGAAGTGTAAATGCATAAGGTGTCATTCTCTTTCATGGGCTTTGTAGGGGTAACTATCCCTATCTCCAAGTGTTGTTGAATAGTAACAACAATTTTCTCCCCAGCCACACCATGAGGTTGGTTAGTAGCAACATTAGCATTATCTGTGTTCCCTATGTCCATGCACATAGAGGACAAAGGAGAAACAATAGTCTTACACTCCGCCCTCAAATCCAAACCATGAGGAGAAAGACCCAAATCCCTCAGTGGGGAGATTTCACCTTCCTAGGAAGCCAGGGGACTTCCCCTATTCCTCCCCAATAGTATTCTCCTAAACCCCAGGGCCAAGGGATTTCATCATCTCATACAGACCTTCAGTAAATGGATAATCATCCATCTCATTGGAGTTGGTGTTCTCCAGAGCATCACTAGAACTGGGGATCTTTTATATTTCCCCTCCCCAGATGAAAGGGATGGGTTTATCCCTTTCAACAAGGGTTCCTTCAGCGTTGGGGCTTTGCAGTCCACAATAACATGCCCCTATTTCCCACATTCTTGACATAACAAAGTGGCGTTTTCATTAACAAGGGCTTGGGTCCATTTTCCCCATTTAGATTTTAGAGTTATAAAGTTGGGGAGAGTCTTGTTAATGGCTACATTAACACAAAACCAAGCAAAAACTAACTTGGATTTAGAGTGACCACATCCATAGAGACATAACTACCAAAGGAGTTACCAATCCAACGGAAGATCCGTTCATCCCAAAATTCCAGTGGGAGACCAAGCATGCGAACCCACACATGAGCCATTCAATTAAGTTCTGTAGACGGATCAAAGCCCGATTTCCATTTGGCCAAAGCTAAAAATGTTTGCCATAAGCCCATGAACCCATAAGCACATAGATCAAGTCCTTCTCAGAAGAGGAATAAACCTCCAGGCATAGTGGAGAAAATCACACTGCCTTCTAGCTTCCAACAACCATTAGCCCATCTACGGACCATGTCAATGGTGGGCCTAAAAGTAAAGAATCTCCCCACCAGTGCTAGATGCAATGAGGAGGCAACCTCGTCCATGATTATGTCCAGTAAGTAGATCTTGGTTCCCTCTTCAGATTGAACAATGTCCAGGATGATGGACTCAAAATCATTATTGCTAGTCCCAATAAAGGCACTCTTCCAGTTAGCCTTGGAGAAGTCATCTTCGTTAATATTGCCATTGTCCCCATCAGTGGGAATCATCATTTGTGGTTTGCACACACTCAACACGAACCCCGCATCCCCATGTGTCACAACAAAAACATGAGGGATGCGAATCTTTTTTGTATCGGGAGGGTGGTCATGCTGAGGGGAGGCAGAGTCCTCCCCAAAACCTACAAACATGGCCAGAAAATTTGAATTGCAAGAGTGGGAGATTGCAGGAACCTAAAAATAAGTAATTATCTAAAAAAAATTATTATAATGTTAATTTCTATAATAAAATAAATTTAAAGTTTAAAATAATTAATTATTATAATTAATTTAATTTAGAATTAATTATTATAATTAATTTAATTTAGAATTAATTATCTTATTATAATTTTAATTATTATAAATAAATATATTTTAAATCTTAATTTATATAATAAAATAAATTTAAAATTTAAAATCTAAATTAAAAGTTTGAGAGAGAGAAGAAAACTTTTGATTAGTCATTTTGTGCCAACAATCCAAAGATGGCATGTGTCCCTATGGATTTATGCTCAAGGTATCATGCCATTTGATTAAGGATATGACAATTCACCTTTAAGACCTCTTTAGTGTACCCATTGTGCATACTTAAGGAGGAAAATAGATCAATAAAAAAGAGACAAGAAGAGAGAAGGGAGAGGGAGATATAGATAAGATATAGAGAGGCAAAGGGAGAAAAAAGAGAAAGAAAGGAAGAGATATAGAGAGAGAGGTGAGATAGGACATATCTATAGAGAGCTCTCTATTTATTTGTCTCCCTCTCTATCTCTATTTTTCTCATTATCTCTCAATCTCTCTTCCTCTCTCTCCCTTATTTCTCTATATATTTACCTTCCCTTCTATCTTTCTTTCCTTTCACCTCTCTCTTTCCCTCTCCCTATATCTCTCTCCCTTAATCTCTTTATATATCCCTATTTGTCTCCCTCCTCTCTCTCCTCTTTCCTCGTTCTCCCTGTACCTCTCTCTAAATATTACTCCATATCTTTACTTTCTATCCCTTCATTTCCCCTCTCATTCTCTCTTTGTCTCTACCTCTTTATCTCTATTTATCCCTCTCCCTCTTCTCTCCTTCCACCTCTCCCTCTCTCCCCCTCTCTCTCCCTCTTTCTCCCTCTTCATATATTAATTCTTATCTCCATCTCCATCTATATCTTTATCTTCCTCTCTATCTCTTTCTCCTTACCTCTTCTTGCATATCTATCTTCCCTTAACTTTCTCAATATATGCATCTCTCTCTCTCCACACACACACACACACACACACACATATTTCCCTCTATATCTCTATCTCTATATATATCTCTCTCACACACACACACTCCCTATTTCTTCCTCCCTATCTCTATATCTATCTCTATCTCTATCTCTATCTCTATCTCTATCTTTCTTCCTCTCTTTATCACTTGTCTCTATAACATTTGTTATCTCTTATTCTTGCCCCGCCTATATCTATATTCCCATCCCTCCCTCTTTATATCCCTATCTCTTTCTCTCTCCCCCTCTCCTTATAAATCCCTCTTTCTATATCTCTCTACTTCTCTCTTCTCTCTCTATTTCTATCCACATCTCTCCCTCCCTCACTCTCTCCCTATCCCCCTATCTATCTCTTTATATCTACCTCCCTCCCATTTCTCTTACTATATATCTATATCTATCTCTTTCTCTTCCCATATATCTCTCTCCCTCTATGTCTCTCCTTATTTCTCTTCCTCTCTCTATCGCTATTCATCTACCTCTACTTCTCTTTATTTTTCTCTCTTTCCCCTCTCTCCCTCTCTCTATATCTCCTTATATCTCTCTATCACTCAAATATCTTTCCATCTATATACATCTCTATATCTCTCTCTCCCTCTCCCTCTATATCTCTTAATCTCTTGCTATCTATCTCCTTGTCTCTCTCTTTATCAAGCTCTCTACCTCTCTCTGTCTCATTGTTTATTTATCTCCATCCTCTCTCTCCCTCTCTCTATACCTATCCCATTATCTCTCCCTCTCGCTACTTCTCTCTATATATTACTTTCCATTTCTATCTTTATCTTTCTATCTCCCTCTCCTCTCTCTCTTCATCTCTCTCCTCTCCATACCCCTCTCCTTCTCCACGTCCATTTCCATGTCCATCTCCACCTCTCTCTATCTCCTTAACCCCCTCTCTCTCACATGCTCTTCCCCTCTCTATCTCTTCCTCTTTTTATTACTATATATCTCTCTCTCTCTCCTTATTGAAAACATAGCAGGACTCTCTTGGTAATGAAGCCTGATTATCTTTTTGACTTAGAGGTTTTGTTTTGGTCATATTTAGATCCCTATAAGTGGATGCATAATTTATTTGAAGTGAAAAATTCTCCATTGAGACCTTTATTGTACAACCAACATCATTTTCTAAATGGCATACCAATTGACCTTGCATTCTATACAAACGTATGCAAAAACCACACCAATTTTTTTCCTAATTGGATTTCCATGCTTTCAACGTACCCATTGCACACCAAGGTGCAATTGCTAGTAAATATTTTTGTTATAATGTTGTTTCAAGTTATATATGTGTGTGTGTGTGGATACATGTATATATGTATACATATATATGCATATATATATACATGTATATACACGTTAAAGGTTCTATATAATTTGAAATCTCATTATAATAAAAATATATCCGTTATGTATATATCAATTAAATGTTATATATAAGTATATGTATATGTATATATATTAAGGGTTATATATAACTTGAAAGACCATTATAATATAAATATTTATAACCCTTTTTCAAATTGAATATATATGCATGACATAAAAAAAATAAACCTAATTCAAAATCATTTTACAAATTGGGTTTAATTTATTTTTTTATGGCATACAAATTGAGAAGTATCATGGAGTCACATATTGCACACACACACCCATATATATAGGGTTATTATGTTGAGAGATGCTTATCACTTACAATAATGGGGTTTGATAGTCCGTGTTCATAAAATCAATAATAAAAAGTGTACATAAAAAGAATAAATCATGACAATTAATGTTTTGAGTTTTATATTTTTGATATCATAAATGAAAATGGCTTATTTAAAAAAATTCAAATAATAAAATAATAAAATATTTTTAAAGATTTATTAGAAAGATATTGAAATAATGATATCTCTCGATGTAATTTATATATATTTAGTAAAGATATGGATGTTAGTGGTGCAGGAGCACCCAATTAGTTTCATCTAAATTTGATCAAAATATTGAGTCATGGGTTGATCTAGGAGTTTAAGGTCATGAAGTGAATCAATAAGGTTTAAAAAGACCATTAGAATTGTATTTGGTGTTGATTTTTGTAAAACAATGTTGCAATGTTGTCAATAATGCTCAAGAGAGCAAAATGTGTAAATGAGGTTTTTGAAGGGTTTAGAGTGTCAAATCTTGGCTTAGGATGAATAAGGTCATATTTGATCATCAAAAAATGTATTAGGTCATTTTAGAAGTGTTTAGAATGTTTAGGGGTTCAAAAGTGCAAAAATGGTGAAATTGACAAAAGTTGTCAAGTTGTAATTGCAAAAATGAAAAATTCTAGGAACTCAACAGTCATGTGGAAGTTGGAGGGTAGTTAGTCAATTTTGGAGGGAGTTTTTGAATATTAAATGTATAAATAAGCCTCACATGGGTCGAGGCAAGTGAGGATTTTTGTATTGTAAAGAAAAACATGAATAAAACTCTGAGTTTTCTTAATTTTGATTGGTAATTTGGTTTTGTAGAGCACTGTATGACCAAGTACAGTCTTATTTTGGAGGGACAATCATTGGAAATGATTAATTTATGAGTCTGCTACATTTTCCTTTTTGTTTCATTCAAAACCATGCAAATTTGATCAAAATATGGCTTATTTTCTAAAAACAAGCAAAACCCTGAATAAGGGTAAACAATGTTAAAGAAAATTTCTTTTCTCATGTTTTGACTGGTGGAAAATGCTCATTTTTGGTAAGAAGGATTTTTTTTGTATTCCCTTTCATGTTTTAAATATTTAGACTAGAAGTCAATGGTTTGCTATGGAAATCATGATGCCCTAGTACTAAGTTTTGTGGAAAATCTAGTAAAGTAACAATGAACAATGGATTTCTTTGTATTTTTTTGTTGAAATGGACACTCTACTTGGGTACAGTGATTGAGAATGATTGTAAAGGTGTATTTTCAGCCTTTTCTAGTTAAGGATTGATGGATTTAAGGTTTTATGATCATTTGTGCACTGATCTAGCCCGATAGATTTGTGACAGTTAATTCCTAGGAATCAAAGATGAAGGTTTTGAGTAGGTGCTCATTGAAGTACAATGAGTTAAGTTTTGAAGATGACCTAATCATGTTGTGCAGGTATTTTTAGGCATGTATGAGACTTTGGTAATGAGGTTTGAGCTTGGAGTTTGAAGATGTCTTGTGTAGGTGGCCTAACAAGGCCTAATTGTTGATTTGGACTATGTTTGCAAAGTTTGGGGTTTTGTTCATTGAAAGGCCATTAGTTAGTGGTTTATATGGCTTAAGTTTGGTAACATATGAATTCCAAGGTATTTGAGAGATTGGAAAAATATTGGAACTTTGATTGCATGATTTAGTGGTTAAAATCAATGGTTTGTGAAGGAAAATGAGTCCTAATTTGTTTGAGTCTAAATAAATGAGATTGAGTGGTTGAGTTTTCTTCCTCTAGCATTTCATTAGTTAGTATACAACTTCAAACATAATTATAATATAAATATTTGTAACTATTATAAAAAATATATTATAATTATGTTTCAAGTATATAACCCTATATATATAATTTGAAACATCATTATAATAGAAGCATTTATAACCCTTATCCAATTCATCTTATTGTTGAAAGCCATATATATATATATAATTTCAATTGGTTTCAAACTAGATTTAATATATTTTTTATGACAGACATGCAGAGTGGAAGGTATAATGGAGTCATTGCATTTATATATAGATTATTTATTTCAATGTGTTTCGCATTGGGTTTATGTTATTTTATGGTTTGTAGAGTGGGAGGTATCATGGAGTCATTTATTGTAGTTAAAAATAAAAAACAAAACCCCTTTAAATACCTATGAAATCACTAAAAAATTTAAAACCAATTTGAAACTAATTAAATTAGATAGAAATAACAAATGTAATGAAAATTTTACATGATCATTGACTTATTGAGATTGGAAGACAACCTCACCTTTGTTTGCATCCACAAAATCTACCACGAGCATTGAAAAATATTTTCCTTTTATGATGAATGTGTTGAAAAATATAATGAGTTAGTCAAATGACGAAGAATCTGTGGCTCACAAACTCACCAACAAAAAAGCCAAAGTGCTCCATGGAACATCCCATTATGCATGCCAAAAGGAAATGAGGTCCTCTAATAATGGTGATGCAAAGGACTAAAAGCATCCTAATCTAACTGCATTGTGAATCTAATCTAATTGCAATGAATTTACTAGGAAATAGGAATGACGAGCTAAATGTGCATTCACTGTTTTGTATTGATGTGGTGGTGAACAAGTAAGCCTTGAACATGCATCCACCCTTAGTCCATTGCACAAAACACCTCAAATTTTATCTCTTGCTAAAATCAAGCCATGCATGTCGAAAAACATGCAAAAAAATGAGAGGGAAGAAGATTATTGAGTAGGAAACTCATAGACACTTCGTGAAGGTGATGTGGATTTCTCTGACATATATTTGGATGACATGGAGTAGTCACACAACATATGCTCCACCAACATCAAATCCCCTTCCCTATATAAAACAAGGTCGTGTTGCTATGAATTTCCTACTAAATATTAGTAAGACAATTTAGTTCTTTGATTTTTAGACAAATTGAGCACAACAATTGTCTAGTCGAAGTGGGGTCAAGCATGGAACCACTAACCATTTTTTAAATTGCTATCTTTTCCACTAATGCCCCAACTAGTGACTATAAACTTGGAGGGGGTACTATAGTAGCCTATCAAACAAGAAGGTATAACTATTTTAAATCTTGTGAGCCATTTAAGAGAAGATGATTAGAAAGGGAAGAATCCAATATAAGTATGGCTAGCATACCAAATTGTTTATGTTATTAGCAGTTTACTCAAAGCAAAATGAGTATAAAAATATATTAAAAAGTATCGTACAAAATAAAATCTATCATCTATGATATTTCATTTAAAATTTTCATTGTAACTCTTTATGTGATAGTTGGGCCAACAACTAAATATATTATCTATGATATTTCAGGATATATATATTAAGGAGTTAAATGGTTATAATTAGTCTATCTATCTTATTAAATAATTTATATAAATAACATCAAAATATATCTTTTTCAATTTTTTCCTTTTTCATAATTTCATTTCTATTAATAATATAATATTATTGAGATAATAGTAAAATTATTATATATTAATATTAATAATATATTTATATAATAAATGTGGGAAGTTGGGTGGGTGCCACTCCACAAGTGAATCGTGGACGTGGCAGACACATCGGCGAGTGATGTGGATTGGGGAATGTGATCTTCGTCGGCATTCTGGAGGCTTCCTTAGGAGGTTGATTTCATCATTTATTTGCTCATGTGAGCAATCTTTTCAAGTCTTGTTGTCGGCTTCCTACATTACTACAGCTCACCACCCGGTCATCATTTATGGTTATGGGATGGTTTTCCTAGGTCATTAAGCACTGGTTTTTTTTGCCACCTCCTCTGGCTTTTGAGGCAAGGTGTGGGTGGTTATGGGACATTTCATTCTCCTAGTCTCGATGTCAAAATTGGAGATGGGAGAAATGGTTACTCCTATTCAGTTGAGGAGCTCAAAGAGGCAGGTGACCTTTCTTGGCTCAATTTCCTCTCTTCGTCTCAGTCAGGTAATTCATTGTCCAAATTATTTAACTTTTACAACAATGAAATGTGTGGTCGGCAAGGGTTTCATGGTAGAAGCAAAAGGTTATCGGTTGAAATCATGCATTTCTTCACGCGTTCTGGCTGGTCTTCTGGATGTTGGGGTTTCAAAGGCAGATGCAAGGGTGATTATGAAGCATCTTTTTAGGGTGGATTTTTTGGTGGGCCTAGACAAAACTCTAGCATCGGCTTCTTTGGGGAAAGGCCATCCCTTGGCCTTGTGATCTTAGGTTGTTGGAGGACCCAGATGCACTGGTGAAATTCTACACTTTCCTTCTGGATGTTAGAGGTATGGCTTTGGTGGAACATCAAAGGCCAGCTAGTGCGAGTGCATAATTTTTGAAGAAAAAATGTCATTTGGTTGCTATGTCAGGCTCAACCTGGAAGCATGAATTTTGTGTATTCGCACAAAAGAATGTCTAGTAATGGGGTAGTGGTTTATGGTTTTCTAGTCATGTTGGTTTTGTTATATGTCTAGTTTGGGCCTAGTATGGCATAGTGTTTTAGTTTAGTTTAATGTCAATATAGTTGTCTGGGAGGTTGGTGGTTTCGGTCATTTTGGTTAGTTTGGTGGCCGTTTTGGTAATTTATTGGTTGCAACTAGTGTAGCAATGCAAGGTCTTGTTCTATACTACCCACAGTCAAGGGCTCGAATCTTGTAAACTCTTTTTGAAAATTAATACAAATCTTACCTTACCCATTAAAAAAATATATTTATATAATAAATAATAATATATTTAAGAATTATTATTAAATATGTATTAATATATTAGATATTAACTAATAATGTAATATATCTATAATTATTAATAATATATTATTATTAATTTTTATAATAATTAATTATTATAATATTAATTAATATATATATTTAGAGTAAGTGTAATTATTGTAATTTATTTATTTATTTAAATATATAAATTAGAAAATTCTTAATGGCTTATTTTATAATTAATAAATAAATATATTTATAATAAAATATTACATTAGGGTTCAATTAAATTAGTATATTTTATTATTAATTTAGAAATTAAAATGTATCCCTAATAAAATCTATCTCGACACAATTTATATATCAATTTATTATATTATATTATTATTATATTATTAATGATTGTGCTTATTTAGGATTAAAATTTAAACAAAATAAGGTCTACTTTTGAATTACAATTAATGGTTAGGGTTTGATTTGAGTTAGGATTTAATAAGGGTTAGGGTTAGGGTTATGATTAGATTTGGGTTATGGTTAGAGTTAAGATTGGTGATCAAATAGGGTTAGAGTAAGGGTTATTATTATAGTACCTGGTGTTTAGTTAAGGTTATGTTTATGTTCAAACTTATAATTAGTGTTGGATTTAGGGTTGGGGTGAGGGTTAATGCTAGAGTTACAATTGTTTTTAGTGGTGGTGTTTGCAATAATTTTAGTGTTATGTTATTGAAGCATTACTACTAAAAGATCAAAATGTGGTATGACATGCTTTTGCACCTTTCTTTAGTAGAATATCATGGAGATCATGGGTTGTGTATATGGTTTGTCTCTTAGGTTTCCATTTCTACACTGAAGCATACTTGTTCTAGGAATTTTTGCTTCTGTTGAAAGTTCAAACATGATTGAGCATTCCTGCAATCTACTAACAAGTCTATCAATGTAGGTCAAAATTTTAAATATTATGTTAACAATTTGTTACAAACTAGTGTTTTTTTTTAGCATTTCTAGCATAAATTTTTTAAAGGTCTTTTTGTTTCAATTTGGAGATTTGTTTGCATAAGGCCTAATGGGATTTGCATATCTTTAGTGCCATCTCTAATGACCCATATTCCTTTTCACAATATTTTTTTTATTGTGTTTGACCAAAATAATATAATATATTTTATTGTTAACAAAAGATATTTATTTGTCAAGAATAAAGTGGATTTGCTCTTACTGTCCAACTAATTTTTTTCTAGTATTAAGGTAAAAATACTTTTTTCTTTTCCAAATACATGAATATTATATTGCTTTATAATAGGCTAACATTAGAGAGAGAAGAACAACAAAGCTCTTTTATTTTCATATTGAAGCATTCTCTTGATCTAGAAAACAAAGTATTAACATTTTTTGATGTAGCAACATCTTAAGAATTGACATCTTTTTCTCAAAATAAATGTAAAAGAACCCCCTTTCTAGTCTATTCAAAAACTTTTTTGGGACCATCAAGGTCCCAATATAGTTTCCAAGTTATTTCCAAGCTTGAAATAGATCACAACCTATATTCAGCTAAAACAATATTATTCTAATACTACCTAGATGAATTATTGTGTGAAAATATTTGAATAATAGTAGTTACCTTGGTTCTTCCCCAAAAAAGATATATTCAACCACTTTATGACAAGACTTTCGTTTGTTTTAATGTTAGTTATTCAAATCTCTCCCTTTGAAAGGTTACATTACTTCTAACACTCATGGAGAAGCATTTTAAATCCACCCTATGATCCCAAAGGAACAATCTCTTGAGATCAATCTAAAACTTATGGAAGGAATTAGTTTGCTATAAAACTGTTCCAACTAGGGGTATATATTAATGAAAAGAATTGTTCACTTGCCTTGAATAGTGCAAAAAACTAATGATTTGTGAAGCACAATCCTATTATATGTACAACCCCTATAATGACACAATCCCTTAATGCAAAAGACTGTTTCCAACTTGCACTAATATAAGAGTAGTTTCCAACAAAAATATTGCATATTCTTGACCATAAAAATGTTGAATACCCCTTTTTGTATATAAAATATGAGGTTGTTAAGTTAATGTTTTTTACAGATAGGTACCTTTGTGACATTGAAAATTTATTAATAATCAAGGTTGGTATTGATTATTAAAGTGAATTATTTTATAACTTTATTATATTTATATTATTATTATTTTAATAATTTAAAATATTTTTATTAATAAAATATTTTACTAATTAACATTTTATTATTATTTTATTTATATAATATTATAAATTATATTATATTATTATTTATATTATATTTCTTTTATATTGCATTACATTGATACAATATCTAAAATTATTGCGAAAAAAATTCCCTTTTTTTTGGAATGGATAAACTTCTTCTATACTCTTATCATGGAAGAAAAAGTCATAATAATTATATATAAAAAAAAAATTATATTAAATATTATATTTATTTTATTTTATGTCATATTTATATTATATGTTGATGATATTTTTATTATTATTTAATTAAGTTTATGTAATATAAAATAATTTTATAAATGTTATATTTTAGTAATTAATATATATACAATATGTCAATTACAATTAATATTATTTAGCAAGTAGCAGATTTGAGATTAGGAAATGTCTTGCACCAATTTGTATTACGAGACCCATGGTTACTTTATCATTCTTCATTGAGCTAAGGTGTTGCATCATATTCTTTTTCTTTTCTTTGAACTTTAAGAAATAAACCCCAAAGGAATGTGTTGGTTGTTTTTAATGAGCAACCAGGTTGGTCTCCTATTCTACCTATGGAGTAGCCATCTCCAGTCAAGGGCAACTCAGAGGACCTGGACCAACTGACAAGATTCAGTCAAAGACTGAGATCTTCTGCACTTTAGGCTCTACAGAACCAGGGTGGGTATACCCACACAATGCCTCAAATAAGACTAGACATTGCTTTTTATAGCAGATGACTCCTAATGCCAAGTATTGAGAACCTCAAATATGGCTAGATTCCCAGTAACACAATACTTGCAGCAACCAGGAGGTAGGGCAAGACATCAAACAAGATTGATTAAATAAAATGATTGATCTTGAGCAAGAAGACTAGAACCCTAAAGACAAATAGCATATATTAGATTAGTGCCATATACATTGGGCTAGGAGTCACAATAATCTGCAAATAGAAGGAACCATTACTTTGGACATTAAAGTCTTTGCAAGATTAACCTTATTAGTCTCACAACTAGTGATCAGATCTATAAGACTACTTATCAAATCCTCCTATCATACATATGAATCTCTGATATGATTAAAGCATTTAACTTATTCCTTGAATAAGAGCAACAACTAGAACAAACAGTAAAATGTTACATTAAAATGATTAAATAAGTGATCCTTGATCAACTTTCATTAACAATCCATATGCACAATACAAAGGAGAGACTTAAAGATCTCAATCTATACATTCAGATTCACACATGTGTCCAAGACCTCACAATTTACAAACTGTAACCCTAAACCTCAAAATCTGGTAAAAACCTGACTCTGTGACTTAGTGCTCTTCTCTTCAGATTTTTGTTCTAACTTCTAGCCCCAGACCCCTACAAATGATTTAGAAGTTCCTTTTAAACAGCTTCGGAAATGCCATCCAACTCAGAGTCACATCAGCACCATGTCAAACCCTAATCGCCATGTTCTTCAACTACTTCTCTGGCCTCATAAATGTCATTGGTCAGGTTGCTGCAGGAAAGACACTCCCGCACGAAAGAAGCCAGGCAATCGATGTCAAATCTGCCGCCAAATCCGCGCATCCATACTCGAGCCATGTCATCCTTGTACCAGAGCCACGTTGCCATGAATGTTGGTTCGGTGGAGCTAGCGACCAACTCTCTGTCACCATGAATGCACCAGGCTTCTGGTGCAAACATAGCAGAAACCCTGACCGTGGCTTAGCTTGAAACTCGACTGTTGATCGTCCATGATCAGACGGCCGCCTTTAAAATATCCATTAGCCATTGTCATTGAGATGTCATATAGGTTCAAAATGCTTCATCAAAATGTATTTCCTTTATGTGCTTTCCATTCACCGAGGCAGGGGGACACCTCACACCGAAGCAATCCTTTGATTTTGTTCACAGTCGCTATAGCTTATCGCTCTCGGGGAGACCTCATGTAGATGTCATTTCCTTTCCCTGAAAGTCCCCTCGCGTTTGTCATGCCACTGCAGCTTAAGGTTTTTCTCGCCGAAAAGCACTTTTTATTTGACACTATCGCCGTAGGATCAGACCATCGGGGAGACATCATAGAGATTCTATCGGGTTACACTGAAAGCCACGTACTGAACCCCATCGGCAAGACACACTGAGTTCATTGAGACACTATAGCGAAGCAACATTAGCCATATCGAAGAACCCTGAAATGTCGTTTGACATAACAAGCCGACATCGCCAAGACCTTTCAACGAAAGGTATAACCCACGCCAAAAGCAAAACACAAAATACCGTCGGCAAGACACAACAGATTCGCTATGACATACATCGATGCCTCAAGCCCTTTGCCGATAGAACCCACACTCGATCACCAAAACAAAACCAAGGTCACGCCAACAACCACCTGCAAATAAATTCTAGTCGCTGTGATATATGATAAGTCTTACCGATAGGAAACTCAGACTTATGCAAGCAAAGAATGCACAACAAGTCAGGGAAACAATAGGAAACCTATGCCGAAGGGAAGTCACACCGAAGAGTAAAAAAGGGGGCGGTAAAAAGGACTTTGGGGAGACCAAGGGGAGTCGGGAAGACCTCACCCCAAATGACAACCATCACACCGAAAGGAAAGCCCATCGGTGAGACATGAAGGGGTCGGGGAGACATCTCCCCGACACAATGAACACAGGCTGAGAAGATAAGGCCTCGGGGAGACAAGCAGGGGTCGCCAAGAGGTTACCCTGAGAGCCAAAAGTCACGCCGGAGGCAACGTGGGGCCGGTGAAAGTGGTAGCAAGGGGCCAGTGACGAACGAGAGACAAGGCTCGGGGAGGAACTTAAGTGAGACGCGCACCAGCCAGATCAGTCACCAAAGGAAAAGAACAAGCGGCCAAAAAGGAAAAAGAACCCAAAATGATCCTGCCCCGCCTCCGCAAAAGTCAGTGGATACGAAGCCGGAACCAAAACAAGACCAAAAAGCCCCGGAGGCGGAGACAAAAGGAAAACATGAACCTCGCAAAAAGTTCCAAGACAAACCCCCGACCTAGTTCCACCCCTGCCAAAAGCAAAAGGAAAACAAAGTGAGCGGAGCCGAAAAAATGACCAACGACCAACGCAGGGCAGAAAGGGAAAGAAACTCCAAGCACGCGAAATCGGAACTGGGATGGATGCGTGAATAGGAACTAGAACTTCAGAATTTGGAAAAGTTCTAGTTCCGTTCAAGCATCCATTCCGCCTCTGAAAAGACAAAAGAGAAGCTAGGGCAAGCAAAAGAGAAAGGGGAACCAAATAAAAAGGCCCAAAAATAGGGAAGAGAAAAACTAGGAAAAACCCTAACACAGGCTGCCCCAATGGGGAGATGAAAACTAGCACGCTAGGCTCAACCCTTGTGGGAGCCCATTTAACCCATGTGCCAAAATGAAACACACCCCAGAGCTAAAGTTATATCATGAAAAATAAGGGCACACAACCAGAACCTGAAAGACAACCAAAAAAGGCTCTAACATAGGCTCTAGTTGGGGATGTATGCCCCCCGTGGGCATAACAAGAATTCAGATCACTGGGAGAGCAGACCAGAACAAAAGGAAACCCAAAACAACAAGGAGCTAACCGGACAAGGTTAGTAGACACAGCAAAACAAAACCAACCAGAAAAGCAAAAACCTAACCTAATGTTCATGGAAAAAGAAATGCTTCAGATGAAGCACCACTTCGAGAATTGTCCATGAATAGGCAATTCAAGAGTCACATTGTTGATTCTTTATTTCATTTGATGACACTAGGTCACCAAATGAAAAATGAGAGCCAACCTTTACCTCTATCAAATACAATTCGGCAAAATGAGCTAGTCTCTCCCAACTCATGCTTGCCTCTGCCAAACTGCAACAATATGAATGAATGCACCTCTGCATACATAAGTATATGATTGCCTTTGTGCAAGTGAAAACTTGCTCTCTGTTTAGTTTTATCTTCCACTGGCAACCAGGTCCAATAAACTTTATCATTGCCACACTCTTGATTCTTTGATTCTATATCATGTGGCAATACCTGTGAATACTGATCAAGACCATATGAAAACATAGTCTGATCACAAATAGATGCCTGATAAAACATGTTAGTACCTCTCAACAGGCTGTCATATTCACCATTATAAACATGTACATGATCCTTATGCATTTGAAAGTCAAGCATACTTTCAAAATGCTGACTGTTATGTGACAACAAGCTGTCATATTCACTATTTACATTACCCTGAAGCTGAAAACAACTAGCTCCAGTGCTCTGCATATTGTCACATTCAGTGAATACTTCATCAAGTGTATATAAAGGGATACACTCACCATTCACACATCTTGCAACTGATCTATATCATTTTCAGTAGGAGGCACATCATTAGTGCAATGATGGTTTAAACTACTACTCCCACTTCCTCTTTTCACTTGGCTCTATTTTTCATCATGCTGGCAATGAGTGTCACCAAAGGATTCTAACTCATCTTCATGGGCTATCCAACTGTCATCATCATCCCAATATTGCTCATCATTGGGCAACTCTGGTTCAGAAGCACAATCTGATTTTAGACTGAAATCAGTGTCATCATGATCTGCAAGATCACCATTAGAAGGGGCATCAGAATCACTTGCATCATACCTTGCATCCTGCAGGTCCTCATCGTCAAGACTGATATGAGTTTCCCACAACAACCTAGAGTTGTGTGCACATCTTTGATATTCTGTGGTTAGCAAATCTAATATTTGTTTACAACTTAGTAGGTCAGTGCTCTGTCCTACCCTCTCAACCACTTCTTCCTCTTCTTGACCTCTACCAGGACTAGATACATCACCAAAGCTATCAAGGAACAAAGTTCTGAGCTGATACCATGAAACAATGGAGTGCACTGGTAAGCAAGTGAACTAATCATTAGCCACACCTTCTAAAAATCTAGTAAAAACCTGACTCTGTGACTTAGTGCTCTTCTCTTCAGATTTTTGTTCTAACTTCTGGCCCCAGACCCCTACAAATGATTCAGAAGTTCCTTTTAAACAGCTCTGGAAATGCCATCCAACTCAGAGCCACATCAGCGCCATGTCAAACCCTAATTGCCATGTTCTTCAACTACTTCTCTAGCCTCATAAATGTCATTGGTCGGGTTGCTGCAGGAAAGACACTCCCGCGTGAAAGAAGCCAGGCAATCGATGTCAAATCCGCCGCCAAATCCACACGTCCATACTCGAGCCATGTCATCCTTGTACCAGAGTTGTGTCACCATGAATGCTGGTTCGGTGGACCCAGCGACCAACTCTCTGTCACCATGAATGTACTAGGCTTCTGGCGCGAACATAATAGAAACCCTGACCGTGGCTTAGCTTGAAACTTGACCGTTGATCATCCATGATCAGATGGCCGCCTTTAAAATATCCATTTTCCATTGTCGTTGAGATGTCATATAGGTTCAAAATGCTTCATCGAAATGTATTTCCTTTATGTGCTTTCCATTCGCCGAGATAGGGGGACACCTCACACCGAAGCAATCCTTTCATTTTGTTCACAGTCACTATAGCTTATCGCTCTCGGGGAGACCTCCTGTAGATGTCATTTCCTTTCCCTGAAAGTCCCCTCACATTTGTCATGCCGCTATAGCTTAAGGTTTTTCTCACCGAAAAGCACTTTTTATTTGACACTATCGCCGTAGGATCGGACCATCGGGGAGACATCATAGAGATTCTATCGGGTTACACTGAAAGCCACGTACTGAACCCCGTCGGCAAGACACACTGAGTTCACTGAGACACTATAGCGAAGCAACATTAGCCATATTGAAGAACCCTAAAATGTCGGTCGGCATAACAAGCCGACATTGCCAAGACCTTTCAACAAAAGGTATAACCCACGCCGAAAGCAAAACACAAAATACCGTCGGCAAGACACAACAGATTCGCTATGACATACATCGATGCCTCAAGCCCTTTGCCGATAGAACCCACACTCAATCTCCAAAACAAAACCAGGGTCACGCCGAAAACCACCTGCAAATAAATTCCAGTCGCTGTGATATATGATAAGTCTTGTCGATAGGAAACTCAGACTTATGCAAGCAAAGAATGCACAATAGGTCGGGGAAACAATAGGAAACCTATGCCAAAGGGAAGTCACACCGAAGAGTAAAAAAGGGGGGGCGGTAAAAAGGACTTCGGTGAGACCAAGGGGAGTCGGGAAGACCTCACCCCGAACGGCAACCATCACACCAAAAGGAAAGCTCGTCGGTGAGACACGAAGGGGTCAGGGAGACATCTACCCGATAGTGAACACATGCCAAGAAGATAAGGGCTCAGGGAGACAAGCAGGGGTCACCAAGAGGTTACCTCGAGAGCCAAAAGTCACGCCAGAGGCAACGTGGGGCTGATAAAAGTAGTAGCAAGGGGCCGATAATGAACGAGAGACAAGGCTTAGAGAGGAACTTAAGTGAGATGGGCATTGGCCAGATCAGTCACCAAAGGAAAAGAACAAGCAGCCAGAAATGAATGAGAACCCAAAACGATCCTGCCCCTGCCTCTGCAAAAGTCAGCAGATACGGAGCCAGAACCAAAGCAGGACTAAAAAGCCCCGGAGGTGGAGACAAAAGGAAAACAGGAACCTCGCAAAAAGTTCCAAGATAAACCCCCGACCCGGTTCTGCCCCCGCCAAAAGAAAAAGGAAAACAAAGCGAGCGGAGCCAGGAAAATGACCAACGACCGATGCAGGGTAGAAAGGGAAAGAAACTCCAAACACGCGGAATCAAAACTGGGACGGATGCATGAAAAGGAATTAGAACTTTAGAATTTTGAAAAGTTCTAGTTCCGTTCAAGCATCCATTCTGCCTCCGAAAAGACAAAAGAGAAGCCAATGCAAGCAAAAGAGAAAGGGGAATCAAATAAAAAGGCCCAAAATGGGGAAGAGAAAAACCAAGAAAAACCCTAACATAGGCCGCCCCAATGGGGAGATGAAAACTAGCACGCTGGGCTCAACCCTTGTGGGAGCCCATTTAACCCACGTGCCAAAATGAAACACACCCCAAAGCTAAAGTTATATCATGAAAAACAAGGGCACACAACCAGAACCTGAAAGACAACCAAAAAAGGCTCTAACAGAATGCACCACAAAGCACTCACTTCCTCCTTACATGTCATATCTAAGGAGCATTTACTCTACCAAAATCGTTTAGGCCTTTTTCTTCTCTTCTAGTGATAGTCAAGTAGAGCAAAACAGAGTTGAAAGGATATTGTTATAATTAGAAAGGAATGTAGGTTAAATAAAATAAAATGGATATAATATACTCATTTTTTGGGGTTATATTATGAATGAGATAGAGAAAGAAATATGATTCTCTAGTCAAGTAGAGAATGAATTCATTCACAAGGTGACCTTCTGTGTCATTTGTGAAGGAAGGTTATACCCCAAAATTTTTAATCTTGTCATGTATGCCATTGAATTTCCTGAAAGATCTTGCTTCTAACTACTTCATTAGGTACTCAATCATCTATATAGCTCCTGAACATGTTGGGATAAAACTTTGAAAGTAGCAGAATATTAGGTTATAGTGCATGGGAGGAATTATAGATACTTAATCTAAAATTTTAGACTATTTGCTTCATGTACAATTCTTTTTTGTTATAATTCATACATAATCTAGTTTGAAAATATGCACCAAAAAAGTAGCTACGATTAAGTGTTAGAAGCAATGAATGTGTAACAAATAAGGATTTAATTATGACAATGATGATAGTGGTAGATTATTAATCATTTTAATATTGTCTGCTTGTGTAAGTCTTGTTTAGCTCAAATTATTCTTCTTGGAGAATATTTAATGTCACCTGGATTAATGGTTACTTTATCTAAATGTAACTCTTACTTTATCACTATGCTTTGTAAGATATATCATATTTGGCTTTGTGCAGGAATAAAGAAAATATAATATATTTGGCTTTGTGCAAGTATAAAGAAAATATAATATATTTGGCTTTGTGCAGGTATAAAGAAAATATAATATGTAGCTTTATGATTGCACAAGCACTTGACCCAAACATAAAGTTTTCAATAGTCCAAATTTCTTGTAAACTTAAGCAGCTTGGTCTCAAGGTTGCATCAAGTAGGCACAAATCAAGAATTGACAAGTTTCTTAGTGATGAAAATGATGAGAGCGAAGAACATATACAAGACAAACCTAGTTTAGCCAAAGCTAAGAAAACTAATAGGAGAAGACTTTTTTTGGATTCTGAGGATGAGTCAGAACATGAGATTCAACAAAATGATTCATTGAAGTATCTTCCAATTTCACTCCATGATTTTTTGATGCCTATTTATTAAGTATAGAGCCGATAAAACTATTTGGTTTTGAAGTATGAGAGCTCCAAAAAGAAAATATTCATATTGTATGGAAGGATGATTAAATGTTATCCAAAAGATATTAAATCAAAATAAAATAAATTTGAAATTAGAGTTACACATCTTTTTTCTATTCCACCATGAAGTATAATTGTTGTGATACACATACCCTTAGTTCTAGATATAATGTACTTTGCAAATAATAATTAAACAGTTATATAATAGATTTTCTTCAAGATCCAATATTTTTCCATTATGTACATGACTTACAATGACTTGAATTTCTCATTCCTCCATAACTCTTGAACTTAACAAATGTGCATGCATGCCATGTTCTTCTCAAATTCTTCTCATGATTATCATTCTTTGAAGTGGTGCTTATATCAAAACTTCATTCTACTTCTCCATGATCCACATCCTTTTTCCCAAACATCATATTGCAAAGAAGCCTAACAAAATTCCAGTGCAAATAAATGCAACACACATTCATGTGCCATAATACCACCCTGGCTTGGTCCTCTACATAGTCATGCCTTCTATTGGAATTGTTGCCTCAATCTCACAAGCTGGAACCTCTGGAAGAGCAAAGTTGGTGTGACATTTCTTTGGTCTAGCCGACAGGTAGTTTGGGAACCTTGTGAAATATTCTGGTCGCTATGACCTTGCAGAAGTCTTGCCGAACACTTTCACTTTGGAGTCTATCGCTATGACATAAAGTAGTCATTGTAACCTCTCACCGCGTGGAGATCTCTGGACGACAAGCCATTCAATCGGGTATCGGGGAGACTCATAGCGACCGGGGGCTTTTGAGTGACTTCAACACTTGGGAAGAATTCCTAGCGACATTGGAAGGTCTTGCCGATAGGGATACGTATTGAATTCATTGAGATAACCTATGGCAGCTCGGTGAGAAGTCTTACCGAAAGTAGCATGTCTCGGTGATAGTGTTGGAGCTTTCGAGGAAACCCTTAGGTGATCAGTAAGAAGTCTTACCGATAGTGATATGTCTCACCGACGGACACTTAGAGTAACTTAAGGATCTTGGTGTGAAGTCTTAGCGATGAAGGATTGTCTTGGCGACAATGTAACACTTGTAGACATCAAGGAGACCCTTGGCCAAAAGGCTTGTTTCGATATGATGTCTCATCGAATATCAGAAGTCTCACCGACAGTACGTGGGGTCATCGGTTCGGTGTGACTCTTGGCGAGCAGTGGTTTCAGGATAACTTGGAAGCCTCGATAAGAAGTCTTTTCGAAGGTTGATTCTCTCGCTGACAGTGGAACACATCAATATGACTTAAAGGCATCGATATGATGTCTTGGTGAAGTGTGATTGTCTCGCCGATGAGGCAGTCTGTTGTTGATATGACTTGAGGGCTCAGTATGACCTTTGCCTAAGTCTTGCCGACAGTGACATCGGTATAACATAAAGGGCTCGATACGATCTCTCAGCGAATGACTAAAATCTTGGCAACTAAGGAACACTTCAGAATGACTTATGAGCTCGGTGTAATGTCTCATCGAATAGCGATAGTCTCACCGATGTGCATGCTAAGGTCGATGTAACTTGTAAGCTCGGTGGAACCTCTTGGCGATGGAGACAACTCTTGGTGATAATGTGTAATCGGGTTTTGTGGCATCGAGGAGACACTTCTAATGTCTCACCGACATGCCAACACAGATTGAAGCCTTTTGACTGAGTGAAGACCATCCTATGTGGCATCTCGTGGCCAATCAGAAGAGCCATATGGGAACCATTGGAAGACAGTTCATTGTGGCAGTTCTGAGAGGAAGCTCGACAGACAAAAAAAAAATGAATATAGCCTAGAATAGAAGATGATGCTCAGTTGGGATTGTTTGATACAGGTGAGCGATAGAGTGAGGGTCGAGTGGCTGGCCGGAAGGCCGAGGCCATGAGGCTGAAATAGAGGAAGTGAGAGGCAGGGTTATGCTGTCGAATTCTCTCCTGATCAAGGATTGAATGCCATGGTTGATCTCTCGTGTTGATCTATACTGTATACTGTGTGAGGGTATTGCAACAGTACAAAGATTGTTTGGTTTGAGAGGTTGATCAGGAAATGTACAAAGGGAGAGTTGGTTACCAAATTCTATCCAGAATGAACAAGATGTAATCTTTGAAAAGGCTATGAGCCTGAGTTGTATTGTAACCTTCAATTGCTAAATAATACAATGGCTCGATCTTTGGAGAGTGGGGTTTTTACCCGAAAGGGTTTTCCCCACATAAATCTGTGTTCTGGTTTTTTGTCTTATCTTTCATCTATGTTGGTTCTGCTTCTAGAATCTTTTATTCCATGATGTTGAATTTACATGTGCTTCTCTCAGAAGGATTAATGTGGGAAATAAACTATGTCTGTTTCCACTTGAGGACATAGTTGTTTGTGTCTTTGAGGTAATCTAATCAAAATTGAAGTTACCAAAGGCACCACTATTCTTGGAGATTTCTCTGAGCTGCCTAAATTTCCCTAACACCTTATGCATGATCAAATACACATCTTTGAATAAATGTTCAATCCACACAGTAAAACCTCAAAAAAAAAAAAAATTGAGCTATAGTTTTGTAACTTTGTTCACCGTATGCTTCTCTAACTTTTCTTAATGTTGCTCTCATTTTTTTTCTATTAATCCAACTTCAACATTTTTTTCCTTATTCTCTACTAGATCATTTATTCTTCTATTTTGGTTTCTTAATTATTCTATGCTAGATTCTCACTTTTTGTTTTTTTTAGTTTATCTCCTAAGCTTCAACAACTCTAGCATTAAACTGCTAAAGGTTGAAAAAGTTCTTGTTGGAGTAAATAAGTCATTATATGATAATTAATTAATCACCAATTAATTATTAAAGATTTTTTTACTTTAGTTCACTTGAGCTAAACTTAGGAGTTGCTTCTTAATCTTTAGTTTGATTTGATTCTTATTATTAGATTGGACTAAATTTAGGACAAGTTGTCTCATTGCATGATATTACAACACTTGTCTCTATCTTGTCAAATCCGCATGTAGGGTTTGCTTGTGCATTGCTTATATAAGCATGCACATTCATCCAGGTTATTTGCATTTGTAAGGAAAATTAGATGTGGAAAACAATTCTCCTAACATCAATACCTCAGGGAAGAATGCAAATACACTTTAAAATTTACAATTATAGTCCAATTAAGATGCACTATGAAGCATATAACAGAAACAGAGTATTCGATAATCACACATGAGCACCATATATACGTTGGAAAACCCTTACGGGAGAAAAACCCACCACACCAAGAGAAATCACATTGTATTACAGTAACAGAGATTACATACAAATGCCAGAATTATGTTTCTAGTGTCATTATACAGCAGCATTCACCATCTACAATTTGTTTCAGGAACCTTCACGTTATAGTCCATAGAATAGAATTCATCCACTAATACAATCACTCAACAATTTGTCAAACCAACCAACCGATCACAATCTGCAATCACAGAGTATATCCATGTTGAACTCTATCTATAGAACTTCCTCACAGAACTATCACAACGAACCAATTGCTAACGGTTCACATTCAGCTCCTCCTATTCGTCCACGAGATACCACATCAGAAAGTCTTACTCGGTCAACAGAATTTGCACTGTGTTGGCATCTCGGTGAGACACTAATAGTGTCTCGCTGATGCCGCATATCCTTCATACCGATATCGCCAAGACATTCTATCGAGCTTCATGTGTTACACCGAGTCACCAAGTAGTCGTCCAGACCTATCGCTTTCGCCAGGAGATCATAACAAGTCACCAAAGGTTATACCAAAGTCATATATAATATCGAGCTCCAAAGAATAGTCGGCAAGACTTAACACCTTCGCCGAGAGTTCATACCGAGACATAAAGGTTACCCCGAAGTGTTCATCCATTGCCAAGACATTGCCCTTCACTAAGACTTTACTCCAAGATCTCTAAGCTATTTCGAAGACTCTTCATCATCGGCAAGACTCACCAAAGTCGTTGGGACTTCTTACCGAAACCACCGTGTTACACCGATGACCAACCTTTGAACCTTCGTTGGTGAGACATTTGTTCATCGGTAAGACTTCTTACCGATAGACCACAAGATACGCCAAAGAGTATAACACGTAACATACTATTGGTGAGACATAAACACATTGCCCAGACTTCATAATGAAACCTTAGTGTCACATCAATGACTCCCGAGTGTGTCCCCGTAGGCATGACTTTCATCTATCTCTAAGATCTCACACTGGGATCCTTATGTTATGGCGAAGACATCATATGTATTCTTGTCGACAAGACTTCTCCGTTCACTGGGACTTCTCACCGAGCCGCTATAGGCTATCTCGAAGCCCATGGTCACCATGAGTCTCCCCGATTCACGATTGAATGGCCTTTCGGCCAAAGGTCTCCTGAGCGCTAAGAGGTCATACCAAACACTCCTTGTCACAATGATAGCTCCACGGTGAAAGCATTCAGCCAGACAGAGACTAGGTCATAGCGACCTATTCAAAACATAATGTTCCAAACTGTTTAGTTGGCCAGACATTTAGAATATCACACCGACTTGGCTTCTAAAGAGGTTTCAGCCTGTATTGATTGAGGCATATTTCAAACAATCTCCCACTTGACAAAGATCATACAGGCACCTCCACAGCACAATATATCTTACTGAAAAACATGGGCACTAAGGCCCATTGAACTGGCACACCACCTAAACTTTTATGTGCTCATTGGCTTCATTAATGAATCTGCAACATTCTCCAGAGTATCAACCTTTTCCAAACTGACCTTTCCATCCTCCACCATATCTCGTACAAAGTGATATTGTACGTCAATATGTTTTATCCTGGCATGGAAAGTAGGGTTCTTTGCCAGACAAATTGCACTCTGACTATCACAGAAAATAGTTATTTCCCCTGCATCAAAACCAATGTTAGAACACAAACGTTTCAACCAAACTACTTCTTTACAAGCATGAGTAGCTACCATGTATTTAGCCTATGTAGTGGACAAAGCGACTACAGCCTGCCGCTTGCTCATCCAACTCACTGCACCACCATTCATCATGAAAATGTATCCACTGGTGGACCTCCTGCTGTCAATGTCCCCTGCCTAATCAGAATCCACATAGCCTCGAATACTGAGAGTCCTCTGTGATTCAACCAAGTTGTCATGGTAACCCAAAGCAAAATCTGAAGTGCCCTTCAAATATTTGAAAACTCTTTTCACAACATCCCAATGTGTTCGTCCTGGATTAGCCATAAAATGACTAAGAACTCCCACTACTTGGGCAATGCCTAGCCTTGTACAGAACATTGCATACATGAGATTTCCTATTGCACTAGCATAGGGTACACTAGTCATGTCCTCCATCTCAGTAGGAGATTTTGGACAGTCCTCAACAGATAGCTTTGTTCCCTGCAAGACTGGAACAACTAGTTGTTTGCAATCATTCATACAGAATCTCTCAAAAACAGTCCTGATATACTTACTCCGACTGAGCCATAGTTTTCTATTCTTCATGTCCCTGATTATCTCCATCCCCAGAATATACCTTGCTGCACCAAGATCTTTCATTTCGAACTTAGCAGACAACTGAGACTTAAGATCGAGAATTTAGCTTACTATTGCCTATGAACAACATATCATCAACATAGAGAGCAATAACAAGAACTCGATCACTTTCAACTTTATAATATACACAGTGATCAGATTTTGATCTCACAAATCCCAAAGACAATACAAAAGTATCAAATTTCTGGTACCACATTCTAGGTGACTGCTTTAACCCATACAAAGACTTCTTTAATTTGCATACCAGGTTTTCTTTACCTTTCTCAACAAAGTGCTCAGGCTGGGACATATAGATTTCTTCTTCAAGATTGCCATGAAGAAATGTTGTCTTCACATCCATCTATTCTATCTCTAAGTCATATGCTGTTGCAAGTGACAAAAGAAATCTGATATATGTCAGCTTTGCTATAGGAGAAAATATTTCCCCATAATCAATTCCCTCGACCTACAGGAATAACCCTTTGCAACTATTCTTGCTTTTTACCACTGCATACGGACGATCTTTTTCTTAGAAATGCCATTTGCAGCCATGGTTTTGCTTTGGGCGGGGCTTAAACTCAAGTTTCATTTTTCTAATGATGCCGCCTCTTCATTCATGGCTTCCAACCAAAATTTTGATTGGAACGCAATTGCCTCTCTTTTATAGTCCTAGGCTCATCGATTGCTGAAATCAAAGCATAGGCACAAAGTAGAATCAGTAATGAGAACCCATACCTATCTGGTTTTTCTTTCTTGGGTTGGCCCATCCTCAGTGGTGAGGTGAGGTTGTTCTTCTTCTTCTTCGAACTTTCAGGCGCTTTCGAGCTCTCTCGATTTAGGTATATTTGGTGCGTGCTTTTCTCCGGTGTAGGAGAATTTCAGCGCTTCATCCTTATTGTTTCGGACTTTGTCTCCTAGCGCGAAGATCCAAGGTGAAGCGACTCCGTATGCGGCTTCTCTTGTCTGGAACCTTCTACGTATGTCGAGTTCCCAAAACTTATCCTTATGACAGCACTATAGCCAATAAAATACGACGGCCTTGTCGAATTTAGATCTCACATCAAGCACGCATATGCATATGCCTCACAGCAAAAAACTCTTATGTGTCTAAGAGAGGGCTTCTTACCATACCATGCTTCCAAAGGTGTCTTCTCAACAAGAGCGGAATTGGGAGAACAATTTAATAAATAACAAGCCGTTACAACTGCCTCGGCCTAGAACTTCTCCAAGCCAACACTGTTCAACATACTTCGTGCTCTTTCCATCACTAACCTGTTGAACCTTTCAGCAACTCCATTTTGTTGTGGAGTATAGGGTGTAGTCTTATGATTTTATTCCATGATCTTTACAGTACCTTTCAAACTCATTAAGGCAAAATTTACCACCATTATGATCCTTAGCGTTTTATTTTCTGCGATTGCGGTTTTCAACAAGGTTCTTAAAATTCCTTAAATGATTGAACACTTGATTTACTTTTCAAAAAATAAACGAATGCTCTTCTTGAATAATTATCAATCAATGACACATAGTATCCTGACTTAGACAAAGAAGGAACATCCACTGGACCAAATACATCTGAATGAATATAATCTAACAAACTAGAAGATTTATGAGAATGGAGTCAAAAACAAAACATGTTAACTGTTTTATATATCTGAGTGTTCACAAAATTCAGAACTGGAATTACTGATAACTTTAAATATCAACGGTTTTGTTCTTTGGTTTTAAAACATTTTTCTCATCAACAGCATAACCTATGATGCTAGAGCGCGTCTTCTCTTTGGAAGTTTTTACTTCCATAGAAGTTTACAGTGGGGAATAAACTAGCATCTTGCACCTCCATAGCGACTTCGGTAGGCTGCAGATACTGACGATGAAACGCGGCTGTGGCATGCGGGTGCCAATTGAGCACCTCTGGCCGCTTACCATTGAACCTCTAATCATCTTTATGACCATTTCGAGGAGAACATGGCAGCCTCTAATATCTTCCGACATACTTACCTGAGAAAGTAAGTTTGAGGCGAACCTATTATATGCATTACATTGATTCCCTTCCACTCTGCCCTTCGGGGGTGTATTATGACTCTTCCGCGACTTAAGCTTGTCACCGAAGATGGTCGCTGCCAGTGAACACCACCATCATTATTATTGCGCGCGCAGACCACTCTATAGAGATTGTCGTAGCTGGAAAGATGCTCCAGAATCAATTAAGCTAGACATCATCGATGCGGCGCGGCCGAAGCGTCTGCTCATATGAGGAAAGAACCGTGTCGAAGAGCCCTTCTTATTTTTCTCCTCTTTACGGTATCATTTTACAGAACGCGACGGGTTGCTTACGGTTCCAACACTTCACCTTGGACTTCTTACCCGGGGAGACTTTGATCTCCCCTTACGTTTTGATTTAGATTTCTTTCCGCTGTTTCTTTCCTTTCTCCTTTGACCTTCCTCGACAACAAAAGGGCCTCCTTAATGCATGCATCACGAAGACTTCCTTCTCATTTCTTTTGATAGCAAAGAACCAACAATATCTTCCATTTTGAAATTGGATGTTGTACTCTTAATAGCCATCACTAGATGATCCCATGAGCCTGGCAAAGAACATAATAGTAGCATACAACGATCCTCTTCTTCAGTCTTCACTCCAATAGATGTTAACTAAGCAAGAAACATGTTAAATACATTCAAATGATTAGCTACAGACCCTCCTTCCTGCATTCTCAAAGAGTATAGTTTCTTCCTCAGGAATAGTTTATTCACCAAGGACTTCCCCTGATAAATAGACGCCAATCTCTTCCACAAGGAAGATGCAGTCTTCTCTTCATGCACATTAAGAAGAATGGAGTCTTCCAAACAGAGCCTTATCAGCCCCTTAGACTTCCTATCTATAAGGTCCCAATCTTCTTGCTTCATGCCTGTAGGTTTCACTCCAGCCACAACAATCCAAACATCACGGTCAACAAGAAGATCCTCCATCTTGAGTTTCCATAACTCAAAGTTACTGCCATTGAGTTTCTCTATTTCAATCTTACCAGATGTACTAGCCATCTTAATCTGTAATTAGAAATAAAAAAACTCTACAAGACTCCCACTGAACAGAATTGACTCAAAAAAACCCAACGTACCCACAAGGATAACACAACTGGCCAGGCTTTGATACCACTTGTAAGGAAAATTAGATGCGGAAAACAATTCTCCTAACGTCAATACCTCAAGGAAGAATGTAGATACAATTTAAAATTTACAATTACAGTCCAATTAAGATGCACTATGAAGCAGATAATAGAAATAGAGTATTTGATAATCACACATGAACACCAGATATACGTGGGAAAAACCTTAAGGGAGAAAAACCCACCACACCAAGAGAAATCACTTTGTATTACAGTAATAGAGATTACATACAAATGCCAAACTTATCTTTTTGGTGTCATTATACAGCAGCATTCACCATGTACAATTTGTTTTAGGAACCTTCATGTTATAGTCCACAGAATATAATTCATCCACTTATACAATCACTCAACAATCTGTCGAACCAACCAACCGATCACAATCTACAATCATAGAGTATATCCATGTCGAACTCTATTTGTAGAACTTCCTCACAGAACTGTCACAATGAACCAATTGCTAATGGTTCACATTCGGTTCCTCCTATTCATCCACGAGATGCCACATTGGAAAGTCTTACTCAGTCAACAGAATTTGCACTGTGTTGGCATCTTAGTGAGACACTAACAGTGTCTCACCGATGCCACATATCCTTCATACCGATGTCGCCAAGAGTTACCAATATCGCCAAGACATTCTATCGAGCTTCATGTGTTACACTAAGTCACCAAGCAGTCGCCCAGACCTATCGCTTTCGCCAGGAGATCATAACAAGTCACCAAAGGTTATACTAAAGTCATATATAATATCGAGCTCCAAATAATAGTCGGCAAGACTTAACACCTTCATCGAGAGTTCATACCGAGACATAAAGGTTACACCAAAGTGTTCATCCGTTGCCAAGACATTGCCCTTCGCTAAGACTTTACTCCGAGATCTCTAAGCTATTCTGAAGACTCTTCATTATCGGCAAGACTCACCAAAGTCACTGGGACTTCTTATTGAAACCACCGTGTTACACTGATGACCAACCTTTGAACCTTCGTCAGTGAGACATTTGTTCATCGGTAAGACTTCTTATTGATAGACCACAAGATATGTCGAAGAGTATAACACATAACATACTGTCGATGAGACATAAACACATCGCCCAGACTTCATAACAAAACCTTAGTGTCACATCGATGACTCCCGAGTGTGTCCCCATCGGCATGACTTTCATCTATCGCTAAGACCTCACACCAGGATCCTTATGTTATGGCAAAGACATCATATGTATTCATGTCGATGAGACTTCTCCGTTCGCTGGGACTTCTCACCGAGCCGCTATAGGCTATCTCGAAGCCCGTGGTCACCATGAGTCTCCCTGATTCACGATTGAATGGCCTTTCAGCTAGAGGTCTCCCGAGCGCTAAGAGGTCATACCAAACACTCCTTGTCACAACGATAACTCCACAGTGAAAGCATTTGGCAAGACAGAAACTAGGTCATAGCGACCTGTTCAAAACATAATGTTCCAAACTGCTTAGTCGGCCAAACATTTAGAATATAACACTGACTTGGCTTCTAAAGAGGTTTCAGCCTGTATTGATTGAGGCATATTTCCAACAACATTAATAATTGTTGATGGGTGTTTTAGCACTTCTCAGCACAAGTAATGCATAAGTGCATCACCTCTCTTGAAAGACAATTTCCTACAAACAAGTTGCAGAAAACTCTCCCAAGGTCTCTCAAATGTCAGGTCATGACTTGCTTGGAATGTCTTGGTTGGTTCATGTGATTTGTTGATAATCATAGGGCAGCCTTATGTACATTAAGTTGGAGGGAGATTGGATCCTTAAGTGGAGTTTGTGAAATTTTGAAATGATGTTTTGTTGCTGTAAGTTCAGGACAACATTTTAAAACTCCATCTTTAGCATCAGATTTGGCTTTATGATGATGCTAAAACTTGGTTTTTTAACTTCTATTTCAAAGAAAGGTCAAAAGGGAAGGGAAAGGTAAGAGTTCCTAGACCTGAAACTATCGATGAACAGTGATAATGGAGGATACTACAGCGGACAACCTTCCTGAAACTAAGTTCCACTTAACCAAATCAACTAATAGTATCATGAAACTAGTGCTATCTTCCAAGGTCTATAGATTTTCAACTATTCATTCACCATAAAGCATGAATAAAAGATGAATTTTAAGTGCAGCAATAAATTTATGTTTAGACTAGCTTTAGACTGTTGTTTATCATCAACAAACAACAAAAAGCATGAACAAGGAAGGGCATCAACATAGTAGTATTCTTCAGCATCAATGAACATTCACTAAGCTACTAAAAGCATGCAAAATACACAAAACAATAAATTAAATCTACTCAAATCTAACAACTATGAGGAGATGAATCATGAAACATGAGAGAAACTCAAGAATCCACCAAAAGCAATGAATTTCTATTGAAATTTCAGCAACATGCCATTACAACAACTCAACTCTCTCTTTGAAAATGAGAGGAGAGCCCATATTTATAGTTTTCCAAAAGCAAAATGAATGACCAGGATTTAATCTCATTGTGTGGCCAAGATTCATTACAAATTAGGGTTTCACCTACCCCCAATATTTCACAATTTAAAATGCATTCCATGTCTTTTTCCCTATTTTGTCTTCTAGTGCCTTATCATTGTAGCACTTTTGTCCTATAGTGGTTCACTCTTTTGTTGTAGCTAAATAGTGAGGAACTCATCAACAATGATAGGCTTTCCTTGATTCTTCTAAATAGTGAAATACTCCACAAATTTTCCCATCGGTGCCTAAAGTTTATTCCACTCCATGATATCTGATTGGAGCACTTGGAAGGTCACCTTCCTAGATCTGCTTGTGATCAGCTCCCAATTCTTTGTACATTTAGGCGTGTTCTTGATCACTTGCTCCAAATGGGCGAAGGCTCGAGCAACAAAATCCATAAATTCCAATATTAATGAATTTGTGGCCCCTTTCTCCATTTTCTTATGGAAATACGGTTGGATCTTCTCTAGATCTAGCTCGACAGCGGGCATGTCATAATCTATCATGAATTTCAAATACTCCTTGTAGTTCGTCTAGTGTTCCTTGACCCATTCAAGGTCGAGTTCTACTTCGTGGAGCACTTTTTCTAGGACGTATCTTTTGTGATCCAGGCCCATCTTCCACATCTATACCAACCAATGATCATCCTTTACTAGGACCAACTCCTTCTCCTACGTCTTCTTGAGCATCTTGAGAATGGACTCAAGCTTAGGATATGTAATCCTATATAGTTCAAGGAAGTTATGACAAATTCTCTTTGTGCCCTCAAGCAGCTTTTGCACTTCTCGGAACTTATTGGTTGTTCGGATAGCATGGCCAATGCCCATATCACCATTGTAGAGCCCTTGTCAGAACCACTATGTAGTAGCCTTAGTCCAGTTATTTATCTTTTCCAACTTGCTTATGTGATCTTTGGAGAGAAGCAGGGGCAGGGCCGAAGATGTCATTGATGCCTCCTCAGTGGATGACCACTGTTGAATGTAGGCGGTGAGGTCCGCCACTTGTGCTTTCAATTCTTCCTTGGAAGACTAGTCTCTATTCATTTGATGGACGATTGTGGCAATTGATCCCTGGAGTTGATCAATCTTTTGCTCTCTTGTAGTGGTACCCAAGTCAATGGTAGAGATATTATAACTGACCCCCTCTCCTTTGTCTATTACTAGGGTGGAAATTTGCACTGTCCTTGATCTAGATGCATCCATTGTGATGTGGGATTGGACTCTCGGCTTCTTTTCCCTTTTCATTCCTATTTGTGCTCATGCCAAGATAGTCACCAGTCTTTCTTTAGGATTTATGAGAACAAGGGCCTTCTTTTGTAGCTGCTTTTCCAACCAATTAGGCATTTGAGATCCCTCCTTAGGTGATTCATGATCACCTTCTTCTCCTTGAACATGTTGGATCTTTCTTTCCTCATGGCTGAGGCTTCTTGTTCTATTTTCTCTTCTTCTTCTTCTTCTTCATTCGAGTCCTGAATCAATATGACCTTTTCCTTGTCTAGCCTAGCAGTAGCTACATTTTCTTTAGGGTTGTTCTCCCCTTTAGGTATTCTTTCTTCTTCTTGCTCGAGCTCTGCATGGTGTTCTAGCTCAGGGCCCTTTTTCATTCCAGTCTCTTTTTCAAGCTTATCTTCTTCAACTTCACCTTCTTTCTTTCCCTCCTTCTCGGGAGCTATTTCTTCTTCTTGATCAAGGCCTTTGTCTTGTCCATCTACTAGAAGCTCTGTAGAAATTTCCATGTCATCATTAGTTTCCTTCTTTTCTCCAGAAGGTTGCTTCTCAACTTCTCTAACATCCTTGAGTTGTTTGGACAACTCCTCCTCAAGCTCTTGATCAAAGGAATTGGCTATATATTTAGCATTGGGGTCTTCAACATCTTCCTCTGAGGATTGTGACCCTTCTTCATATGCCACCTCATCTATGGTCATGTTCATTAAATGTTCTAGATGTTCATGGTAATCATCCTTGAAAGGATCCTCAAGCTCCTCAGATACACCCTGGGCAGTCTCCTAATGTTTTTCCATTTCTTCTGAGATTTGCATGGTTGATTCCATCTTTGGCGGCTCTATCAGAGGAGGGATGGGAAGGCCAGCAATAGCCTGGGCCATAGCAGCCTAGACAACATGATTCATCAACACCCCAGAGAGTTCAATGGGTATGCTTTGCATATGCCTTACAAAAGCTTCTAGTAGGGTGAGAGTAGGCATTTGTAGTTGTGGTTGCTGAAGGGACTATAGTTGAGGGAGACATTGAGGAGGATGATAGTGGAGAGGTTGTAGTAGAGGAGGAATTTTGCACCATGATTGGAGCAGTTGGCAAGGTGGAGGCAAGGTGAGCCGAGATGTCCACCGCGGGCGGAAAGGAAACGAGCAGTGTCTGAAATGTGGGAGGAGTAGTAGCAATGGCAGTGGTAGTAATGGCAGGAGCAAAGGTGGTAGGTGGTGACTTTGGTTGCTCAACCTCTTCTTCTCCTTCATGTAGTGGGTCCTCCTCAATGGTCAGCATCTTAGAGAATCTGCCTAATTTATTTTCCCTTTTGGAAGACTCTCCTTATGTATCCTTCCTGGTGTACACTTTAGGCCTCAACTGGCATTCTAACACTTCTTTCCTTTTTCTTGATTTGGTGGCAAGAGGAGATTTTGGAGCTTCCTTGGCTAGGGCAGTGGTAGGTCCACTATCTGTTTCACTCTCGAGCTCATCTTCTAGCTCATCGTATGTCAAGGTGCCCCCCTAGAGCTTCAATTGAGTGATTTGAGCATCAATCCATTGTCTTGTTCTATGGTCCATTGGCTTGTCACAATGTCGAGGTCATTGACCTCCTCTTCATTCCATTCTATCAAGGGCAATGGTAGGTTGGTGACGACATCATATCTTAGATCCACAATGGTGTCTTCATCTTCTATAATTTGGTCTGGCATTGGGAATAGGTTGATTGTCTTAACAAAGTAAGCGGCCATATGCATATAATTCCTCATGCATACCTCCTTATCATTTTGGCAGTTAGCCCAAAAATATTCAATGTGAGGCAAGTGGGCATACGACTTGTTGACAAATTTCTTCAATTTACCATAAAGATCCATCCTTGGTCGAGTAATGTAAAAGTCTAGGTTGTATTCAATAATCTCCTTTTCTGAATATTCTACACATTGGGCAGCTGCAAGGGTGTACATTCCCTACCCAAATGTGAGGGGATATGGTATACCTGCCCGATGCTTATCATTGAGGAGAGTATGTGCATTCTGCAATTGTTTGGAGACTTCCAGTAGGATCAGTCGGTCATTTGGATACCGGGGCAATTTGTATGTCCTTTCGGAGAAGCCCTCCATTCAGATGTAAGTAAATTTTGGGAACTATATAAACAAAAACTTGAACCTGTGAATGAACACACAGGCACTATGTGTGACTCTCCTCTCAAAGTCCCCTCCAAGGAGTCTGACAAAATGTGCCCAATGAAGGCATCATTCACCTTGTAGTAATCCTTCCTAAAATTTTGATACTGTAGCTGTGGGTGCCTGTCATATACTTTCAATTCCATTTCGGGAGTTGGGCTCTATGCAACAAATAGGCCCCTGCAGGGAAATGGCTTGACCAGGAGATACACCAAGTAAGAAGTCATATAGAACTGAGAGGTCTTCTTGACTGCTAGGAACTGTTGATGCAAGTTGTGACTGATCATTTTGGCCCAATGAAACTTGCCCTTCCCTCTGATAATATCCTCAATGAAATAAAATATCCACTCTTGAAAGTAAGCAACAATGGGAATGCCCATGACTCTACTTAACAAGGTCACCAAGTCATGGTAATCTTCATAAAAGTCACTTTTGAACAATTCTTGGGGCACCTTGTTAGCACTACCCCTCTTCTCCTTTAACCAATATTGGTTAATTAATTTTTTGCATTTCAAAGGGTCAACCTTCCGTGTATTTTCAATGTATCCCTTCATTGTTTCCTCTATAGGGTCAAATGTAGGGATGTGGAATGTTTCTCCTATGGATACATTGAAAATACACTAAAGAAGAGCTATTTGGCACCTTGACAGCATTTGAGATGAGAAATTTTGGAAAGAAAGAGGAAAAGACAAAAACAACATTTAAAGCAACAAAGACTGGGGATGATTCGAATAGTGATGGTTCTAATGAGTTGGAAGCAAATTTTACTAGGAAGTTGAAGAAAGGTACCAATAAGTATAAAGGTATGTTTCCCTTTAAATATTTTAGTTGTGGTAATATTGGTCATTATGCTTTGAGATATCTGAATAGAGTTGTACATAAGAAGAACAAGGATCATAAAGATAAAGATAGAAAGGATAAGAAATATAAGAAGTTTTATTATGTTAAAGAAGTCAGAATCTCTGATGATGAATCTGATTATGAGGGTGATGATAGTGAATGCTTTTTTTTAGCTTTCCAGACTACTAACCTTGGAAAATGTGTAAGAAAGAATGCTTTAGAGAAAAAAAAGAATGAGATGGAAGGTACTTTGGTCACTGCCTTTCATGCTAGACAGAATGAACACTACTCAGTGATTGACAGTGGATGCTCTAATCACATGATCAGAGATAAAAGTAAGTTTACTAAACTTGAAAAGTATGATGGTGGTCTAGTCATGTTTGGTGATGATTCAGGAGCAAAGATTGTTGGTAAAGGTACAATTAGTTTTGATGGAATACACAACACTAATAATGTATATTATGTAAATGGTTTAAGGCATAACATTTTAAGTGTTGGACAGATGTGTAGCAATGGTTTTAAACTTGTGTTTCATAATAATACCTACAAAATTAGAAAAGGATCTAGAGATATGGTTTTTGTTGGAAGGAGAACTCATGGAAACATCTATCAGCTTAAGGGTGTTGATGTCCAGTGTCGTGTATCTCAAGTTAATGAAAGTTGGTTGTGGCACCAAAAAATGGGACATGTAAACTTTGATAATCTAGTCAGGATCAGTTCAAGAGACGTCTGAGGTCTACCTAGAATCACAAAGCCTATGAATACTATTTGTAGAAGTTGTCAATTAGGGAAATAGACAAGATGTAGTTTTAAGGGAAAAGAGCAATCTACTACCAGGATGCTGGAATTAATTCATACTGACCTTTGTGGTCTGACTAGAACAAGAAGCTTGAATGGTGATAGGTATTTCATTCTCCTTATTGATGATTATTCTCGAATGACATGGGTTGCTTTTCTTAGAGAAAAGACTCAAGCTTTAGATAGGTTTAAAGTGCTCAAAGAAAGAGTGGAAAATGAAGTAAACCTAAGAATAAAATGTTTGAGATCTAATAGAGGTGGACAATTCATTTCTAGTGAATTTAATACATTTTGTGAAGAGCATGGCATAAAAAGACAATTTTTTGTTCTGAGAACCCCTCAGTAGAATGGAGTGGTTGAGAGGAAAAATTGGATGGTACAAGAAGCTACAAGAATCATGATGAAAGAATCAAATGTACTTGATGTGTATTGAAGAGAGGCAATACACAATGCTTTTTATGTTCTTAATAGAGTTCATATTAGAGGCAACCACACAAAGACTCCTTTTGAGTTATGGACTATAAAGACTCCTATTGTGAAGTACTTTAAGGTATTTGGAAGCCGATGTTACATTAAGAGAGATAATGAAAATATTGGGAAGTTTGATGCTAGATGTGATGAAGGAATTTTTATTGGATACTCAACTACTAGCAAAGCATACAGATGCTTCAATAAAAGATTGAGGAAGATTGTTGAGAGTGCTAATGTGAAAGTTGATGGGGACATGCACAGACCTATTGAGATAAGTGAAGTTGAGCTTGGTGATCCTATCTATGGACAGGTACCTGAAGAGAAGAAGGAAGAAGAAGAAGAAGAAGAAGAAGAAGAAGAACAGGTTGAAGAAGAAGAAGAAATCTTAGAACCTATTGTTAAGACTCCTAAGTATGTGCAGAAGAATCATCTGGATGAACAAATAATTGGAGATAAGAGTGAAGGTGTGAAGACTATAAGTAAAGTAGCAACTGAGGTAAATCTATGTTTACTTTCTAAAATAGAACCTAAGTTTGTGTGTGAAGCATGTGAAAATGGAAATTGGGTTAAAGCTGTGAAAGAAGAGTTGCAACAAATAGAAAAGAATAAGACATGGGAATTGGTTCCTAGACTTGTGAATAAGAATGTTATTGGTTCAAAATGTTTGTTCTAGAATAAGTTGAATGAAAATGGTGAAGTTATAAGAAACAAAGCAAGACTTGTATGCCAGGGATACTCATAATTTGAAGGCATAGACTTTGAAGAGACATTTTCCCCTATGGCTAGAATGGAAGCTATTAGGATGTTTTTGCCATTTTCTGCCCATAAGGATTTCAAAGGATATAATATGGATGTCAAGTCAACATTCCTGAATGGTGAATTGGAGGAAGAAGTGTTCATGGAACAACCTAAAGGATTTCAATTATTAGACAACCTGGATATGGTTTGTAAGTTGAAGAAGGCATTGTATGGACTAAAGCAAGCTTCCAAAGCTTGGTATGCAAGATTGGATAGATACCTAACACAACAAGATTTCAGCAAAGGCTCTGCTAACAACAATCTTTACTTCAAAGTGCAAGGTAACAAAATGTTGATAGTGATAGTATATGTTGATGATATTATCTTTGGTGGAAATGAAGGCATGTGTAAAAGATTTGTAGAAGAAATGCAAAAATAATTTGAAATGTCCATGATTGGTGAATTGAATTTCTTTCTTGGTCTTGAAGTAAATCAAACTGATAAGGGAATATTCATTTCACAATCAAAATATGTGAAAGAGTTATTAAATAAGTTTGGAATGGATGAGTCCAAATTGGTTAGTACTCCTATGGTAACTAGATGTAAGTTGAGTAAAGATGATGAATCTGCTAAAGTTGATAAGAGCAAATACAGATCTATGATTAACCCACATGGGTAGCAGAGTTGGCTTGGGTCGAGAGTTTGCTCCCCATAGGTTGCGAGTTCAACTTCAAGGCCCAGACTTACCCAATGCATGTGGTTTGCAAGTGATTACATGCATCCCCAGAGGAATAGTCTCACCTCAACTCGCCCCTCTCAGACCCCAACTTGGAAAAAAGTAAGACCAAGGCAAGGCTAGTTGGCCCATTGGGCTGGGTCATGAGGATACCTCTGGCGCAACAAAAAAAAATACAGATCTATGATTGGTGGGTTGTTGTATCTTATGGCTACTAGACCGGATATTATGCATGCAGTATGCTTAGTTTCTAGATTTCAAACAAATCCTATAGAGGCACATGTTATAGCTGTAAAGAGGATATTTAGATATCTTAAAGGTACATTGGATTATGGACTATGGTATCCTAAGGATGTTGATTTCACCTTGAGTGCTTATACCGATGCAAATTGGGTTTGCTGTGTGGATGACCAGAAGAGTACTAGTGGAGGTGCTTTCTTTCTTGGTGGAAGATTGGTTTCTTGGTTGAGTAAGAAACAAGACTCAGTTTCTCTATCCACTGTAGAGGCAGAAAATATTTGTTTTGCTTGTCTATTTTGCTAAGTTTAATGGACGAGAGGCAAGCTGCGAATTTGTTGGGTAGTATGTGAGGAACTTCTTCTCATTTTTCTCGCTTCCTTTGAAGTTATATAATTTCAAAGAACACTTGGTGCAATTTCGTGACAAACACCACCCTCATTGAGACATCATTTCAAGGAGAAATCTGATGGAGACAGGGTGGGAAACTCTGAAATACTTCATATGTGAAAGACTTTCAAAGAGTGCATCTCCATATTCACTTCAAGAAACAGGGTGCTGGCACTTCGACCTCTTGGGAGGGTTGGGAATCCATTCCCCTCAAAATGGTGCATGGAGTGCATGGTCTGAATTCCTCAGTGCCTGTTTCTCCTAAGGCCATTGGACAAGTCCTCAGAGGGAGGTTAAGAAAATTTTCATTATTGTAGGGTTGGAATGGTGCATGCCTCCTAAAGGGAACCATCGAGCTTACAATCTTTCAGAAAATTTGGTATCAAAGGGGGAGAGAGAGACATGTGAAAATAGTAAGAAAAGGAAGAAAAGGTGTTCTCCTAAAATATTGTGTGGGTTGTTGTCTTTGATGGTTTTTCACATCACATGTTTCCATCAATGACAAAAGGGGAGATTGTTGCATGTATGAACAAGTTTGGTGGTGTTTTCATTAATGATGGAAAGATAGTTTACTATGTTACAAATTGTGCATGTATAGTTGAGATACTATTGAGATGTTGTGAGTACATGGAGCTATCTTTATGATGTTGCAAATGTGCTAAAATGATGGGTTTCCAAGTGATTTTGAGAAAATTAATAAAGAGAGAAGTCAGAGTTATGTAAGTGTTCAGAATGTGCGGTGGCATGTGCTCTACATTTCTCATGTGTTGATCCTATGCTTGTGTGGATCTGAAGGGTTTTTGTTGATGATATGATGGTGATATCTACTGATTTGTAGCTTCTGGCTTGATGGAGTGTGATAGTTGTGTTCACCGATGTGTGAATTGTTTTGACAGAGTTGGCTTAGGAGAAATTTTTTGCTCTGCAGTTCTCTGCTATTTTTTTTAGGTCTTGTAGATCTAGAATATGCAGTGTAATGGTTTTCTCTATATTCTGGAAAAGACATTTGTGGTTTGGTGATTAAGAAGTTGAGTTTCAGAGTTTTATGTGTTTTCATAGTCTAGATGGACTAATGGAAGGAGTTTTGTGTTCAAAGGTTGTTACACTTGTTGCAGATGTATCTGAAGGAACCTAAGATGTGTTCTCATGCATGATGAAGCTTGTTACATCCTCCATGTGTTATCTTCTTATTGGGAAGTGTGTACTTCAATGTTCATTTGTGTTTTCATTAGGTTTGGTCGACCTGGTGTTTACACTTCATATGAAGAATTAAAATTTAATTAAGGAAGCATGTGGTTGATCTGAGACATTATTTTTGGTCTTGGTTAAGTATTTAATTGATCCACTCTCATTCCTTTCCACTACGAGAATGTTGAGTTTCCAACCTAATTTGAATTTATGAAATGAAGCATGTGTGGCCAACCTTGGAGAAAGTTTATAAGGTTAAAAATGGTATAAATTCAAGTCAAGATGCAAAGAATTGGAAGATGCAAAGAAACGAAGTAAGCCACAAGTACAGAGCAGAGTTGTGTGAAAGTGAGTTGAGGCAACAATACTTCATTGTGTTAGATTCTTGAAGGAAGTGAGCTAAAGGATTCTGCAATCTTCTTATCAAGGTTGCAGAAGTGTGTAAATTATTATGGTGGATCTTTTGTTTTCTTTTGTATCTGTAGGTAGTGAACCTCCCTATTGGATAGTGAGTCATTTCTATAGGTAGTGAGACTTTGTATCTAGAAAATGAGTCCTCTTTTGGGCGGTGAGCCCTTGGTAATGAGCCTTTGTATTCGGTTTTGCTATCACTTTATATTGTGAGTTAATCCTCACCATGGTTTTTCCCTCATTGGGTTTTCCATGTAAAATTTGGTGTTATTTGTGTTTATTTTTCTTTCGGTTATCTACATTTCATGTTCATACTTAATAACAGAACAGTGTGGTTATGAAGTTAATAAGTGTTGAAGTTTTGAGTTTAAGTTTGGTGACAACTGATTCACCCCCCTCTAAGTTGTCTTGCACCTTTTAACACATTATGCATGATTGATCATTCCCACTTAACTGAAAGTATCCACCTGTTATATGTCATGCAACTGAAGTCATTAGTCATGCAACTCAAGTCAACTAGCATTCAACTCAAAATAACTACATGCAACTGAAGACAATTGAACCATAACTAAACTAAACTGAATTGAATTGAACTGAACTGAACTAATATGAACTGATATTGAACTGAACTAAACTAAACTAAATTGATCTAAACTAAATTGAAGTGATCTGAACTGAACTCAAGTAAATATCAATCCCTAATTTGTAGGATCAAAACATGCATTACTGAAGTGTTATCAATCCTCCGAATAGTTAACTAAAGCAAGGTGAGTTCCACCTTCCATGTGGGTGCCCAATGTGCTCCTATCTTGTAGGAGCTCTTTTTGGACATCCCCACATGTTCCTATCATTTAGGAATAATCACAAATGTCAATTTATATGTTCATTTCATTTGAATTTAATCTCTTTTTAATCCTAGTGTTAGGGAACACTTTCCAAGGACTTAGGAGATACATGAAATATGTTTAGGATTGCAATTAAATGACATCCTATTCCCAACATTCTCCAACATGACATTATACATTGCAATTACTCTAAACAAGGAATTATTATTATAAATCAAGTACAGGTCTCAAGGCCAATGGCCTTCCTACACCAAGAGAACTTATTTATGAACTGGATTTTACGTAAGATAATTTTTGGCATTGATCAAAGTGTCAACTTTCTCCCACGTCAATACCTTCCCACTCAGCATTTCTCACTGAAAGTGATCTTGAACATCAACATAGTATGAATTAATAATACATAAGTTTTGGCTAAACAAATATGATAGGCTATCACATTCAAGTCTAAGAGGTATGTGCGGGATCATGATAGATAAAAAAGTGAATATGTTGGGTATAATGTAGGGTATGTGTACGGCGACTTTGCAAAATTGATGAAATGAAAGAAAAGGGTTTTTAAAGGGGAGATTCTCATCTTTCCACCAATATAAATTAGCACTTCTAACAGATTTAATGGCCAGGTATTGTTACATTTTCTATTTTGAATTACAACTAAATTATTGATTGATAGGCTGAAATTTGAAAGGCATATATAGCTTTCAAATGATATCACATTTTGAATACAAAATATACATCACATTTCTATGCTTCCACATACTATGGGATTCGAAAAAAATTGAATGATTTTTTCATTTTTTTGACCAAGTTAAGAGTGGTTAGACATACAGGGTTTTGATATTTTTTTAAGTTGTAATAAAAAAAGATGCTAATTAGTGTGCTTTGAAAAATTACGACAGTATACTCACATTGGGACATGAGTCCTCTACTTATATCTAGAATCTTGTAAAAATATTATCATTTTATTGTGGTTGAGGGTGAATTAGAGACGGACACCTACTTCTTATTTTTTTACCTAAAATTTAAAAGGTACTATTGCATTGAAATTTCAAATTTTTTCACTTTAGTAGATTTTTTTTAAATAAACCTAGTAGTTTAGAAACTACATTCCATTTGCTGCAATTCTATTCTTACATATTTTTTTAAATAATGAGTAACTTATTCAAATTTTACATCAAGGTTTGTAAGCTCGATTTTTAGTTTTTTCATCACCGCCAAGACCTATTTTTTCCATGATGATTTTACACATACCCCTAATTTTCTTGCAATTAAAACCAATACCTTTCCCAAGTCTCTGTAACCAAAATTCCTCTTTAGAGGCATGTACAGTAGCCATGTACTCTACTTTTGTGGTGGAAAAAGCAACCATGGGCTGCCTCTTACTCATCCAACTAACTACAACTCCAAACAAAGTAAACACATAGCCACTTGTCGACCTCTGACTATCCAGGTCTCTTGCCCAATTTGAATCAACAAAACCATGTATTTCCAATGATCTATGCATAATATCAACATCATTAGCACCATGATAAACCAAATAGTAATCAGAAGTACCTCACAAATATCTAAACACCCTCTTAACATAAATCCAATGTTCTTTACTAGGGTTAGACATAAACCTACTTATAACTCCCACTACTTGGGTTATATCTGGTCTTGTATAGACCATTGCATACATCAAAATACTAATTGCACTAGCATAAGGAATTTCATACATTTCCTCATGATAAAAATGATATTTTATACTCATCTAAACTTAACTTCGTTTCAACTGGTAAATGAATATTAATTGGTTTACTATCCTACATGTCAAACCATTTCAAAATAGTATCAACATAGTTGCGTTTGTTGAGATTATGGATGCACATTCCCTGAAGCTCCAGAATCTTCAATGGAGGACACTTGCCAGGAAAGATAATCAACCACACAAAAAGTGTTGCAACTAGGCATGCACAATGGAGATTCTATATTGATGATATGATTGATATGTTACAAATGAACAAGTTGTTTGATTATATAGGAAAGAAGGAAAACCTTAGATGCATGAAATGTTGCCATGTGTCATGATCTAACAACATGTGACAACATGTGAACCCTATCTAGGATATTATTAAATGTTGAGATAATTTCTAGAAGGACAACTCATCTTCTAGAAGGAATATTATCCCTACAAACAAGGAAGGGAATATTATCCCATTTATTAAATGATTTATTAAAATGCAACCTAGGACTAAATTATGCAAGACCTAAGTTAACTTATGCTAGTGTAATAATTAATATAATTACACTAACAGCTTTGACTTAAGCAAAGATTTTTGTTACCTCTATCTCTTATGATCTCCATACCAAGGATATATTTTGTAGCCCCTAGATCTTTCATCTCAAATATGCTAGATAGTTTTGCTTTCAATTCTTTGATCATTACCTTTATGCTACCAATAAAAAACATATCATCAACATACAAGATAATAATTAAAAATTGATCATCAATAACTTTTATGTAAACACAATGATCCTAGCATAACTAATTTTTAATGCAAAAGCATCAAACTTATGGTACCACATTCTAGGTGACTGTTTCAATCCATATAAATATCTCTTTAACATGCAAACCAATGATTATTTTCCTTTTACAACAAAAACATCAATTTGCCTCATATAAATCTCCTCATCAAGATTCCCATGTAAGAAAGCAGTTTTCAAATCCATTTGCTCTATTTCAAAATCATAAGTAGCAACAATAGATAAAAAGAATCTAATAGAATTTAATTTAGCAATAGGAGAGAATATTTCATTAAATTCAACTCCCTCTCTTTGGGAGTAGCCCTTGGCTACTAATCTAGCCTTATACCTTTCGATATTATGATACAGAGTTGGGGTTCAAAACCTTCAACCATCACAAGTAGATCAGTTTCAAACAACTCTTCAATCACAAAACTTTCCACTTGTTTTCCTACTCACCATGCATATTGATGGCATACAAATGATCATTACATCAAATAACTCAACAATGCATTATTTTATTAAACCCTCATTTCACCAAGGGTTATGACAACATTTACATGAAAAGACACAAAAAAACCTCCATATCTTTCCCAAATGATCAAATAATTCAAATTAATTTTTAGGAACCTTTTTCGGAAATGTAAAGAAGACTCTCACCAAGTTTGATCCTTTTTGGATGGCGCAATACAAAGATATAGTTTTCTTAATGCTTGCTGGAAACCCTAGTTTTATCATAGACCTGCTATCACCAAAATTGTCATAACTCTTTCAAATATTAATGCAATTAGATAATTAAAAAAAGGAAATTAAACTAGACTCATTTATCCATAATTTCCCATTGGTTTCAAACCATACCATGTGTTTCTTTCAGACTTTTACAAAAATAATTAGTCATTCAAGATAGCTTGTACCAAAAATGCCATAACTTTTACAAATCTCAATAAAAATTGATGAGACCAATTGCAAATGAAAGTATATTCTCATAACTAAATTCTCCAACCAGTTTTAGATTGTTATATGAAATATTAAATCTGTACAAACCAAGATAACATTCTGCAACATGAGAAAAATTCAGAAATAATGCTCAAAAACGAGGGTTTCTTCTTCTTCACAATTTCCAACCATCTCCAACCCCCAAATTCGAGTTGAAATTACATATTTATCATATTAAAAACATTTCTAACTTCCCAAGTAACTAATCAACTTCTACATGATCTTAAATCTTCATATTCCCATTCTTGCATTTTTGTAACTTTTCAATATGACAATTTTGTAAGAATTGACAACTTTTAACCATAATTGCAAAATGACCCAACCAAGAACTCCTAGGACCTAAAAAAGACTCAAACATGTTAAAAATGGTCTAAATGGCCTTATTACAAGCTTAGATAACCTAACTAACTCAAACTTCACAAATTGGCCTCATGGAGGCTTAAACTTGACAAGGTGCTCTTGCACCAGATTACCATCTACTCCAATTTTCTTTTTAAAGATCCATTTACAACCAATGGCCTTTCTTCCTTTGGGAAAACTCTCAAGATCCCATGTATCACAAGTATCCAAGGAAACCATTTCCTCGTGCACAACTTGTGACCAAAGCTTGTTCTCATCTGAAGACAAAACTTTTCTAAGATCGGTTCGTAAGTAGTACTCTCCGAAAATATACAACCGAAATCAAATTAGGTTATACCTATCATTAGGTTCGATATACTTGGCGGTCTTCTCAAAGAAGGTTCTTCTTGTTCCTCAATATGCTCATCATGCGAATCTATCTTAGAACTCTGTGAACTCTCCTCATCCAATCCATCCAATTGTTCTTCAACATGTGCATCTTCATGCTTCTCAGTATTTATCTCAAAATGCATTGTTCGAGAAGTATCCTTCTCCTTTGCTTGTTCTTATCCTAAATAAGATCTAAATTCCACTTAATCCCATCTCTCAGCCAGAAGTATTTTGGGTTGGGATTCCAAAGCTTGTAACCTTTACATTTTCACCATAACCTATGAATATGCATTTTGTACTTTACTTGGATCCAACTTAGATGTTTTAACAGGCACATGAACAAAGCCTCACAACCAAAGATACCAAATGTGCAACGCCATGTTTCTACCTGGCAGGATTTAGCGGGGTTTATCGCAATAGATGAACTGGAGATCTATTGATTAAATAACAAAGAAGCACTTACAGCCTCGGCTGAGGAAACAATCCGGCTTGCTTTTCATAACTTGTATACAATGCCATTAAGGTTCGGTTCATCCTTTTTTCTACTCCATTTTGTTGAGGTGTATATGAAGTAGTTTTCTATCTCACAATTCCTGCATGCTTACAATAATCATCAAATTCCTTAGAATAATATTCACCACCATTATATGATCTCAACACTTTTATCTTATGATCTGATTGTTTCTCAACTAAATCCTTAAATTCTTTAAACTTATTGAACACATCAAATTTGTTATGCATAAAATAGATCCAAGTGTATCTTGAGACATCATCAATAAATGTGACATAATATCTATATTTTCCAATAGAGTCAATATCCATAGGACCCATAACATTTGAATGAATAATCTCAAATAATATTTTATCTTTATTTGCTCCATTAGGAAATGAAGATCTAGATTACTTTCCAAACACACAATTCTCACAAAAATCATTTTTTCCAATCTTATAATCAAGAATACCATCAACCAATTTCTTATCAAGAATGGTCCTAAGACCTTTTTCACCAATGTGGCCCAATCTATGGTGCCACAACATACATGTATTTTCATCTTCAATTACATTGGCTAATTTATTCAAATTGGAGGTATTAAGCTTAAACAAAGTCCCAATCTGAGATCCTTTAGCAACCACCATATTCACTTTCACCAATTTGCAACCACCTTTGTCAAATGTCACATGCATTCCAGAATCATTGAACTTAGATACATAAAGTAGATTTCTAGCAAGTCCTGGAATATGTAAAACAACATTAAGGGTCTTAACCCTACCATCACTGAAACACAACTTTACCTCTCCTTTTCCCAAAACCTTTGTTGTGCTATTATCTCCAAAGAAAACATTCCCTCCATCATATGCAGTATACTTAGTGAGTCATATGATGGGAGAAACCTGAATCAATAAGCCAAGAGTTATCACTAATAGTATTAGATGAAATGACCAATGCATCATTACCGTCATCTGAGGATTTCTTTGTAGAAGCATCATAACTCTTTTTCTTGTTCTTACAATCCTTCTTTACATGTCCCAGTTTCCCATTGTTCCAACACTTTACCTTACTCTTACCAGGGATTTTAGACCATCCTTTTGACTTACCCTTTCCTTTCTTGTCCCTTAGGTTCCTTTTTTGTAGGCCTACCTCTTACAAACAAGGCATCTTGGGATCCCGTTTTAGACTTCCTCCTCATCTCCTCTGATAGGATAGTAGGAATTATATTGTCTATCTTAGGATCTGCACCACTACCACTGATAGCAACAATTAGATTTTCCCAAAACTATGGTAAAGAACAAAGTAACAAAATGCATGTATCTTAATCTTTTAGCTTTACATCTACAAATGCTAACTGGATTAGAATCAAATTGAAAGCATTTAAATTATTTGCAATAGAATCACCATCTTTCATCCTTAAAGAATACAACTGTCTTTTCAGATACAACATATTAGTAAGACTTTTGGTTTGATAGATATCACCTATCCTC